>JALIRR010003873.1:20000-32500 GCA_023091755.1 Montipora sp. Colony 1 RG-2022 | reverse complement strand
AAAGGCATCTTATTGGTCAGTTAATGTGAGAGTGGACCGACAAAAACAGGTAAAAATAAACTTTGTCTCAAAATAAATTTGTAATATATAGATTTAGCCAGACCTAAAAGCGGAGCTCCCGGGTTGTTTATTCTTACTGGCTGCAGGATTAGTGAAATTAAAAGGCTTTGGAATTGTCCGCGTTTTGGTATTTTCCGGATATTGCTTAATTATGTCATTTTCTTCGCTGCCTAACTAATGAATTCCACGGTAAATTTCACCCGCAAGAGTTTTAAGAGAAAACGATCAAATCCTCAGCAAGCGAACGGAAAAGGAAAGAAGCGATTTCAGAGTCGACTGTCAAAAGCCAGCGAATAGGAATCATGCTAAAATTAGAAATCACAGACGTACTATAGCTCGTGATGTGACAGATCGTCCGCTTCTGGTTAACAATCCCAGGTTCGAGTCCTGTGTCCATACACTCGGGTTCTACTTTAAAAAAAAAATATGACCATTTCCCACATGTTCTGGGACACGGGCCTCTGGAATAAGAACACTTTTCTTTTCTAGACTCCTTTAATCCTTGGCTTCAATAACAACTTCAAGCTCCCACGCCACCAAGGGATAAGGAGGAGTCTCAATGTCAATCATTCTCATAACTTGAGCCATTCAAAACAGAAGTGCACGCCAGTGGTATGATTTTTGTGGTCACAACCACATCTGAAAAAAATCAATTTTGCACTTTAAAGTGTATCATGCAACATTCTCATACTCATTTATTATTCATGCAGCTCTTACCCAACTAGAGCATCTTATTCTCGTCAGGTGGATGGGTCTAGAAACCCAATGAAACACGAGTTGAAAACCACGACGTTTTTGGAAATAATTTCAAATATGGATGCAAATTTTCTTAATCTGCATATTGATAAAGCAAGAAAAACACATGACGACAAACAACTTTATTGCCAACAAACGATAATTACAGATAATTTTCTCTATACACGATTTCCATAGTGGCGGATGGCGCGCGCGACCTGGTTTGAGTTACCTGAAAACGAGGGCAGAAAAGTTTAACCTGAAACCCAGGCTCTCTCTCTTCTCCTCTCTCGACGACAAGGGAGGCGAAGAGAGAGAGCCTGAGTTCAAGGTTGTGAAATGGCTTCTGGCGGCTCTTCTGGCGTCCATTCTTCAGTTGTAGTAATTCTCGGGGAACATGATATTCCTGGCGCTCTCCTTGGAAGAAAGCCGGAGGAGCTAAAGAACTCTAAACTAAAATTTTGGTTGAAGTGTCGTGGCGACGCGGCAAAAGGATTGCAAACGGAAAGTGAGTGAAGTCCCCGGTTCTCGGGGACAAAAGTGAGTGGTGCATTCCCCCGCCCCTACTGTTCAACACATGGTACTCCCTTTGTAAAACAACTTATCATTGCCAAGCGTAACACACTGGTTAAAAGACACAAAGGCTGTTGGCAGCCATGAAATAAACAGATTGATCTTTCAGCGGCCAGCAAATAACTTGCAAAGGCTCCTCAATGCACAATGAGTATGTCAAAATATCTTTATTGCAGTAGTTTCATTGATACTTCTGGATAAATTGACAATGAAACACAACACGCAATTATCACAGTAGTGTGAATCGCACAAATAATAGCAGAAATTGAAATTGTTTCAACTGATTCAGCTAATTTATTTTGATTATTGCATACAATGTGATCCGCCTCACTAACAAAGTTTATTGATTCGACTGATCAAAGGGTGCAGAACCCTAACACAATAGGCCATTTCCGAGTTCATATCCGCCTCCTCTTCAAAGCGAGTCTAAGTGCAAAGTTTTTGTGATGGTAATTAGTTCTACTTTACATATGAATGAAAACTAATTTTCATAAGAAAGACTTCGCACTTAGACTCACTTTGAAGAGGAGGCAGACATGAACTCGGAGGTGGCCTAATCGCACGCTAATCGTCGATCAGTCATCATAAAATCAAAGGAGAAAATGAGTCCTGTCCAGATGTACGTTCCGCAATAACGAAAAAAGAATATTTGCAAGACAGTGATGCCAAATACTGACCATAATATCATGGGTGACAACTTACTCCTTAATTTAGGCGCGAAAATTCAGCGTTAATTTATAATTTCAAATGTGAAATTACAAAATTGCCATGGTAACATCTCTTGTATCTCGATCAGAGCCAAGATGGCGTCTAGATTTAAGACAGTGACCATTGAAGAAGTTACGAAATTAAAAGAAGTGGCAGAAAATTTAAATACGTGAAAGAGCACAATTAACTGGGTGAGAGTTTTTGAGAAGTGGTGTGACGAAAATAGCCTTGAGAAAAACCTGTAGATGATTCTTCCCGAGCAGTTGGATAAAGTACTCGAGCGATTTTACAATTACGGTTCTGAGCGTAATTTGTCACCCACGACATTAAAAGGTAATCAAATCGTTTTCTCTTGAAATTTGGAAAAAAATTTCACTTGCGTTTTGTCAAAATTCTCATAATTTCCCTCGCCTAAAGGCTCGGGAAATTGTCAGAATTTTGACAAAACGCGCGTGAAATTATTTCCTAATTTCACTCGACGCCATTTGATTACACATACTTATTTAGAGTAATGGCTAATACGCTTTGCAAAATGTGAAAAATTAACCGGAATCCATGATCGAGTTTGTCAAGAAAGCGACAATAATGTGTGCAAAATTACTATGAGGCGCGAAAATGAAGACCGCTGACCAAGGAGTGACTGCCCCGCTTAATTCCCCCGGTACGGGATGTGAAGGCCGTGACTTCCAACGAATTCCCCGTCTACCGGGGAACCAAAATGGAGTGTATATGAGCTGAAAGTCCCCGCAATCCCCCGCTAAGGCCCGAATGGGGGGGTGCGGGGGTTTCAAATGACTGGTGCATAAAGATATCGTTGATCCGGATCCGGACAAAATTTACAGCAGCAGGATGCAATCAACGGTTTCGATACTGAGTAGCAATACAGAAACGGTAGGATTTCCAAGAGACTAGGGATGTTCACTTGACAAAATGCCTTTGTTCACGAGGGTTGAAATGAACAATCACGTCACTAAGTCGGGAAAGACAATCGGTAATATTGTCTATCACACTGTTCCAACAGGTTTAATCAGGGTGAGACGCTTTCTAGACGACGACTATCATGAAGAGATTTAATGCGATAGTGACCAAAAATTTTTTTGGGTTGAATGCTTTCACAGTTTCAGAAAAAAATGACCATCCCCATAATCTGAAAATAGCTTTGTGTATTGTGACTGGAGAAGTCTAGCCTGCGAACGCAGGTTAGGAGAAGTCAAGAAAGCCAATTGTTCTTGTGTAGCAGGACAAGTAGGCTTTTGTAATCATATTCTGTCCTTAAAGTTTAAGATGTGCAAGTATGCACTGTATAACTGTACTCCCTTGTAGGCTTGTGGTTTCAAAATGCCCAATTATTGGCACCACTCCAGATGCAATAGTAATTGATTTTGGATGTACTAACCATTTTGGCATTGCTGAGGTAAAATGTCCTTATACAAAACATCATATGACACCATTGGATCAGCACAGATCCAACCTTTTTTATGGAGAAGATAAGTAACACTGAGGGCAAACTGAAGGAGGATCATGTATACTAGTTTCAAGTGCAAGGTCAGATGGCATTGACTGGTGCAAGATGATGTGACTTTATTGTGTACACCAGTGGGGGCCTATATGTCCAAAGAATCCCCTCTGTATAGAGGTTTGGCACGGCAGCCATGTTGCATGGCAGGAACAATGAAAATGTTTTGCATTAGAAAGAACATTTTTACCAAAGGAAAGAGAATCTATTGTTCCTGCCATGCAACATGGCTGCTATGCAAAACCTCTTTTCTAGGCTGAATTTAATCAGAAACATGCTTATTACCAAGTGAAGCTATGATCTTCGCAGTTATGAACGGAATTTTTGCAATTGCGTAGAGAAGCCTGAAAATTTCAGGACTTCAACGGGGTTTGAACCCGTGACCTCGCGATACCGGTGAGATGCTCTAACCAACTGAGCTATGAAGCCACTGACGTTGGGAGCTGGTCATTTGTGGGTTCTAATGTTCCCGTGAGGAATGAATCAATGATGAAATGATATATGAAATGGATCATATATAAACTGTGGATATGAAATCAAGCCTTGATTTCATATCCGCAGATCATATACTGATCACTCAGTTCAGCAATTTTTGCTGATGAAAAGTTCACATTCGTGGATCAGCAGATGTGATGTTTGACTGTGCATTACAACAAGAAGCAAATACTTTCCACATTTGATTTTGCAAGACCTATTTGATGTAGCGGGTACAACTCTGTCCCAGATAGGAAAGTTTTCAATTTTACTTATGGCACGCTCAATGTGAATCCTTAAACTCGCGATTTCATGAGTCTTTACCACATCTTCTGCTGATATTTGACTGGTTGTGTGTTTTTGTAACTGCTGAAGACTTCTCCGTTTAGTTGCAAACAACTCGGCATTTGGCATCTTACTTCTGTACAATCAATTATGACCCTTTCGTAGATTAACCTTGAAACGCTTTAGGCATCGTTCCATCTATTACTTCTCTGCTCGGCCAAATGTTTATGTGTCCAAATTTAAAGTAAATATAGTTCATCCAGGTGATAACTATTCTGCTTACGATGACCGTTGATACATTAAACAAGGTAGCAAGGTGGTTTTCATGAAACCCTTGTCTCAGCGTAGACATGACCAGTAAGTATTCGTCCTCTGGAGTCAAAGATCTTGCTCTCCCTTTTTTAGATAGTAACCCATCTGCTTGATCGTCATGAGATTCAGGTGTCAGCATTTGAGGATCGCGAGTATGAGATATTTTCACCCCTTTCCCCACGGACAAGATTCTTGTAAACGGCCGTGAAGGTTTCCCAGTTTGGAAACCCAGAATAAAAAGCTGCTGCAGTATCCTTTTTTCTTACATTTGCAAGGTTAAAACGTCTCTTATTAAGAACATCCTTTTGCCGCTGAATCTGTTTCAATTTGCACTGAAGTTCCTCTATATCAATCTCCATTTCCTGATTTTTTTATCATTGATGTGAGCAATTCCTGTCGCTTGTGTGTGGTCTTCTTAGTCAGTGGATTCCGTTTGCGTTTCAGCATCTTGCGTTTTTATGCCGATCGGATTTGATCTACCATCTGATGAACTCGATGGTAAGCTTGTTTCAACCTTTCCTTCATTCGCAACTGGGTCTGACGTTTTCAATTTACAGCGAATCGTACGGGAGAGACGAGAGACTGTTTTCAAGTTTCTTGTAGCCGGCCTCTTTCTTTTGCGAGAGACTGCCGAATCCAAGGAAAAACAGAAGGAACAGCTCCATCTCTCGACGCAGATTTTCCTGATAACTTTTTTACGATATCACTATTCCTGAAATGTAAAGAGCATACCTTAGTATGCTTAGTTGCAAGTGCAACCACTTCTTCTTCATTTGAAGATCACAGGACGGAAATATAGAATAGGACCTTTTCGTTCCATCCTCATTGAGGTGTGTTTTCGTCGGGCATAGTGCAACACAACAACGAGTTGGCATAATTTTCCTCTTTGACAAAAGCAATCAACCACGGCCTTTCTGACCTCATTTTCATGGTAATTGTCACCAGCTCCGTGCGCCGACCGCCATTATGAAATGTGTATTGAGACATTTAAAACAAGTTTATTTATTTACTGATATTGAAAGTCACATTACAAAAATTGAAGTCCCCAAAGGATAAGAATGAAGAACTCTTGTTTTCTAAATTACAATTCAACTCTTTTTCCTTAATTATGACTGTCCCTTTCTCCGAGTCAACCTTGCCTGGATACGTATTCGGACCCAAACTAGCACTAACATGTGAAATGACTTTCTCCTCCGCTTTCTCATACTTCAGTAAAGCATCCGATCTGTGGCCAGTTCTATTGCGTATTACTTTACTATCAACCCTTCCATTAAACAGACTGGACGCACACGTTACACGTAGGCAAGGGGCGGTTTTGCGTCTCAGTCCTGCGGCCTTACACATATCTGGCAAAATTTGATTCAAACTGTTTAAACCCACAGAACAGAGCAGTCCTGGATACTAGAACGAATCCGGATACTTGTGCAGAGGCAAATTCGATTTGAATACGTTACGTGTGGACTTGAATTTTTTTAATCTGCGGATTCAAAATATGATCCGGATACGTGTGGACGGAGCTTATGAGGCACCTGTCTCAAATTGTGCAACTTTCAGAATAAGGCAAATTATAAATGACGTTCCGCTTCGTGATCAAATTACTCCTCATTACGCTCAGCTCGGTGTTTTAAAATTACCTGAAATAGTTAAACTTTGTTACCTGTCAGTTTTTCTATGAACATATTTGTGGTTTTAAGCCTTTTAACCTCGAAATTAGGCATGTATTTGAGCAACGATTACATTACTAGAAGTGCAGAGCTTTAACACTTAAATGTAGCACCTTTTAGAACAAATATTAAGCAGTTCTTTCCAAAAGTAATTGGTCGTTATTTTTGGAAGCATTCATTCAAACAACCTTTGTATCGTAATCATCTTGCTCAATATAATATCTACTTCTTCTCTGGTATCATGTTTTTCTATAAGGCTTACCTTTCTTTGTGTACTGTCTTTGGATTTTGTATGTATTTACCTTTGTATTACTTTATTTACCCTCGCACCAAACTATTTTTATAGGTAATCACATGATTTCGAGTATTTGCTGTTAATTGTTTCTTAGTTTTAATGTGGGCCTTATGCCCTGATGGACTTTTATATTTAAGCTATGCTCTTAATGTATGTACCTCATTGGACTTTGTGCCTTGCTCATCTGGGCTTTGTAGCTTAGTTTAAGCCCCGTTCTGATACGATAGTGGATTGTTGTTAAAATTAACTTAAGGTGACCGGCTCTGTACCCTTTTCACTTTTTTACCTGGACCCTTTGGCCCTTGTAGGTTAGCTTTTATCACAAAAAAAAAGGGTATATTGCTTGGTGATACTGATGTTTCATTCCGTGTTAAAGATACATTAGTGATCTTTGGAATGAAAGTAGACAATGATCTGTATTTTATGGTCATATATAAAGTGTGCACGAAAGGATTAACAATTAACTTAACGCTATGATGCGCTTTCGGAACCCTATGCCTAAGGATACCATAATTCAGTTTTACAAATAGTTTCAGTACCCTTCCAAAGTTTGCCCAAAATTAAAACTCGATTTCCCAAGGGTCCCCCGTCAGGAAATCTCTAGTTTTACCCCTTTTGGAAAAAATGCCATTTCTCTTCTCTTTTTTGCATGGCATAAATCTATGATAGTTGAGCTTTCGATCCATACTAATTAGGCCATTCTTGGACTTGTATTTTCTAGCTTTTAACCTATTGAATTTTGCCTAAAATATCGACCACTTTCGAAGATTTGCTAAGGGTCCCTCGTTGCCCAAAAATCGCGATTTTCGACACTTTTCGAAAAAAAATGCCGGTTCTTTTCTCTCGATTTTTTAGGCAAAATTCTAAATGAGAAAAAACTAGACAATGCTAGTCGCAAAATGGCCTAATTAGTGTGGATCGAAAGCTTATCTCTCATAGATTTGTGCTATGCAAAAAAGCACTTGAAAAAAGACGTATTAGAAGAAAAATGGCATTTTTTCCGAAAGTGTCGAAATTCGCGATTTTCGGCCGTATGGCAAAGGAGGGTCCCTTGGCCCTTTTTTAGGCAACCTACCTCAACTATTTTTTTTTCTGTGTCGTTATTGAAATTACAGTCCCACAAGGCCCAAATACAATATTGTAAACGTTTTGGTCTCAACCAACTGAAAATAGAACTTTTATTACCTAAAGGATACCACAAACCTAAACGCAGCATTACCTTACCTTACATGTATGTATCATCCATATTTAGTCATTAAATGAAATCAAGCTCCCAATGGCTTCAAGTGTAGGTTACATCATAATATTGTCCTGAATGTCCCAGGCCCTTCTTTAAGGTATTGTGCTCATGTACTGGTGCACAAAATGCAAAAAACGTTGAGTTTCACATCCACCGTAAACAAAATCATAACTAAATCTATCAAGCCTCTATGGGAGAGGATGCTGAGTTTTTTTTTAGTCCCTAGAATGCTCCCTTTCAAAGTAAGGCTACATGTGCAACCTTTGTTGTGAAAATGAGACTTTTCCATAACAGATTGACCAATAATGAAAATGGGGATTTCGGGGACTCAGAAATGGTCTATTGTATCTTAGTCATCTTTTTTTATTGATTGACAAAAACAATATGAAAAACTATCTAACCGTGATTCGACTCGATAAGTGACCACATACGTACCAAGAATTTGGACGCTTTCCATTCAACCAAAATTTTCGAGATTTCCTGGCCGACATTGAATGGAACGGGCAAAGTCCCGGGAAATTTTTCGAAAAATTTGAATACGTTTTCATTGCACCCCCTCTGCTGGAATTTCCAGAATTACCGGAAATTTCGTGTGCCATTTGCGAGAGATGTCGGTTTTAGGCTCCCTAGTGAATGTGAGCTCATGTAGACAAGCGAAAGAACAATGACCTGGGATCTGGTCGGACGTGTTACATTCAACCAGCGAAAAATCTGAAAATTTGTACCAATGATTTTTGTTGAATGGAAAGTGCCCTTTGTCAGCTTCCCATCGAAGCAGCTAAATTCCGTAAGCCACTCATGTATGCATTGCGGACCTATTTTTAATAACCGTACGGTACTGTGTAGCTATAGTTTTCGTTGGTTGATTTAATATCACTTTTGTCGTAGCCGAATTTGAATCCTTTTTCACAATATTCGTTAAATACGTCTTTGTTCTTTCGAGTGATCTTGTATCTCTTATTTGTTTCTTTATGATTTAACTCAAACTATCGTGATTAAAAGGACTATCAATTATTTTCATGGTTTAATGTAAATCCTTTAATAACTGATTTTTGTTGATTACGTCCATGTTTAAAACTGTAAGATTTCAGTCCTGTTGAAACGAATTGACTGAGTGCTTCACCTGATAATTCGTCAGTCAATTCACCTTAGATATCACCTGTTTTGATATTTTTTTGTTCCATCATCGATGTGTATTATCGAATCAGTGTCGAACGATAACATTTTCTCTTGTAAGTAGTCCAGTTTCTCGCATAGCATTAATCTTGGGTGACTTGTTGTGAAACATGCGACAAAAATGTTATTGTTACTTGAACGGTCACTAAAATGAGGTTTGAAATTGTATGTCATTTGAACCATATCGTCGTTAACGAATTGAATATTTAAAGTCGATGCAGTGTCATCCAGCAGTATCTTTTAAAAGTCGGTAGGTTCTGTGTCATATTTTGCTTGATTCATATTTGATAGTTGACCAGATCTACCCCGAAGACTGTTCAAACATAATTTTTAAACGCTTTTTAATCCAGGGTTGTGTGTTTTTTATCTTATTTTTGAAAATATTTTCCTCATACTTTGTAGTAGGTAACCCAGGCTCACTGTGTGTGCCACATAGGTAAATATAGAGAACATATGAGGGGAAGTTTAGGTTTGAAAATTTGATAGAAAATGGAAATAAAAATCGATAAACTTACCATGTGGTGAGCTGTTGTTGTCTTTAATACGTACATGAAGTTTCGGGGAAAATGGTCCCCGTTCACCTTCCTTCATAGTATAGTGACAAGGTAGGAGACGGAAGCCAGGGTCGGGACTCAAATCGACCCAAAACAAGCACGTTTTTTTTCGCGAAAATCGAATCTAGTCGCTAAATAAACACGCCAGGCTCGTGGAACATGAATTTCTCTAAACCATGAATCTACCAAAGCATCTCCAGGTAGCAACGCGAAGCCACCAGACTCCGTAGAACTTGTAAGTTAACGTGCTAAAATGGCGGCCAGAAACCGTTGTCGTCGCAGTGTCCAATTCAAAATGGCACTGAACTCGGGACGCCTGGTGACGAGTATAATAAGTCCCCGTGGAGGGAGGGGAGTCCCAGATTGCTCAGTGAGTTTTGTTTTTAGCAATTTGGGACTCCCCTCCCTCCAGAACTTATTATACTCGTCACCAGGCGTCCCGAGTTGAGTGCCATTTTGAATTGGACACTTTGCGAGGACAACGGTTTCTGGCCGCCATTTTAGCAGGTTAACTTACAAGTTCTACGAAATCTGGTGGCTTCGCGTTGCTACCTGGAGATGCTTCAGTGGATTCATCGCTTAGAGAAATTCATGTACCACGAGCCTGGCGTGTTTATTTAGCGACTGGATTCGATTTTCGCGAAAAAAATCGTGCTTGTTTTGCGTCGATCGGAGTCCCTAAGCTGGCTTCCGTCTCCTACCGTGTCACGATACTATGAAGGAAGGTGAACAGGGACCATTTTCCCCGAAACTTCGTGTACGTATTAAAGACAATAACAGCTCACTACATGGTAAGTTTTATCGATTTTTCTTTCCATTTTCTAGCAAATTTTCAGACCTAAACTTCGCCTCATATGTTCTCTATATTTACCTATGTGGCACACACAGTGTGTGTGCCTGCGTAACCTGTGATTTTACTTGACCCGTGAAACAGAGAATAATAGTTATATGTAACACTACCTCCTAATTAGACCTATTGTTTTTCTGTTATTCAGACTATTTACACGAAAACACCCCACGATCTTTTGTAAAAATGTCAGACGTTTAGTCTAATAAACGAAGAAAAGTATTACAATAACTGTCGTATAATTTATTCCTTCAGTTGTGTCATTGTTGTGTGTTCTGTTTTTGTATCAGTTTTTTCATCGTCGATCTTTTATACACCATGTGATAGGGGCTTTTACGCAACTATAGCGTGTAATATTCCACTATATATTTTATCGGTCAAGTAAAATCACTCTAACATGGCATCTGACAGAATGCGTCGATGCGGATCCGCATAATTCACTGAAATCCGCATCTTCCGCATAATTCCGATATTTTCCGCAAAAAACAGAAGAAATATCTGATATTTCTGATAAAGCAGCTCCGTAACATCCTGAAAAACATAAAAGCCGAAGAAATTGACTGTTTTGAAACGCTTATTTTCCTGAACATTGAAGAAAATACACCATTTCGTTCGCAAGATGAAAGTTCGTAAGAAAGATCGTAAGCAGTTTCCGCGCATTTTTTCGCCAATGAGCCTGGACACTAGTTTTTGTTCCTACAATGCTTTCCATTGGACGAGAAACAGTTACACTTCAGCAAATGACGTAACTGATAAGAAACTAATCGATTGACCGTATTCCGGAATAGGATTACATGGAATACAAGTTAGAAATCCTTCGTTTTTACGGAGATTCACATTAAAAATGTCGAACACCTGCTAAAATGCTATTTTAAACATATCTTTATTATCCTTGTTGCTTCAAAACGCCAGACATACCGTTTTGAATTCATCACTTCATGTATTCTTATTCCGGAACACGGTGAATCAAACGCACTTTAAGTCAATGATCGAGGGAATGGATCGTGCTCCAAAGGTATTACAATTTTGCTCCATTATCTCCAAATTGAAACAAAGTTCACGATGAGAAACAAAATAATTTTTTCGCTTTATTTATTTTACCAAAAGTTGCGGGAAAATCCCAACTGCTAACCCTTTTATTTCAACGGTGAAAGCTGGTCGCAAACTGATGACTCCTCCATGTAATTTAATCAAAAAGGGCAAAAATTCAGTCACAAATGCGATTGTATTGGTTGCAATTTCGATTACGGATTTACCGTAAGCATGTAAATACATTGGACGGGCCTAATTATTAGTTTTATAACTTGTTTAAGTTTCCGCATAATCCGGTGTAATTTCCGCATAATCAACGCATGTTTCCGCATAATATGGCCAAAAATTTCCGCATAATCTTTAATTTTTTTCCGCATCCTATCAGAAGCCATGCTCTAAAGTCATACGTACTTAATTGATTCTAATTTAATTTTCATAAACCTTTGAGTATAACCTTTGAATAAATCATCACTCGTTTTGTCAAAATGCCATACTTCGCATACTACCTTTAGAAACCGCTTTATTTACTTCATCTGTCGTCCATGTTCCTATGAAACTGCGTTCCGTGTCATTGTGTTTACACTTGTTGTGGTTTCTTGTTTCAGCACATGTTTTACATGATGCGAAAATCAATATTTCGTAATTATCGACCTTTATTCTTTGAGGTAAAACCTGATGATATAACTGTTTGGGAGCCAAGACTTTACATTTAATTAAAGCAAAGCATCTTTTATCATATGTTTCAGGATTTAATATTTTTATTGGGTGACCTATTGGATACTTTTTATAATATTGAACTGTTGGATATAACGAACAGAAATCCACGTATCGACTGCATTAATTTTCTTTAAAATTGTATAAAAGTTTGGTTTTGTTTGTTGGACCACCATAAAAAGCATCTCTAGGATTTAGAGAATCAACTATTTCTTTATCATATTTGTTTATGCATCTTTGGAGGTCTTTGTTATTTCTTAGTTGACATTCGTAATTGACACATGTTTATATCCAGCAGACTTTATCATTTCGCGT
>JALIRR010003873.1:2500-7500 GCA_023091755.1 Montipora sp. Colony 1 RG-2022 | reverse complement strand
CTGGTTCATGACACTTACGACCTAAACCTCACCAAAGACCAGCTTAGAGTATTGCTTGAGCTTGCAACTACAAACCAAGTTTTTCAACTGAATGGCACGCTTTACGAGCAGGTGGAAGGCGTGGCTATGGGTTCTGCCCTGGGGCCCTTATTGGTCAACACGTTCATGTGCTCTATAGAGGAAAAACTGGAAGAGAAAAACGAGCTCCCCTCTTTCTATAAGCGCTACGTGGACGACAACTTGACCATAATGCCTGACCTCAACGAAGCTAACATTTTCCTCGACAAATTGAACTCTTGCCACAGAAACTTGAAATTCACCATCGAGATACTATCTGTCTTAGTGCCAACAAAAAGGATAGTATTCTGTTTAGCGGCTATCCTTTTTGTTGGCATTAACATCACTAAAAGTGGCAACTGGCTTGAAACATCAGTCTACAGAAAGTCCACAAATACTGGATTACTCCTGCACTACCACAGCCATGTGGATAGACGTTACAAAGATTGCTTACTCACCACTATGATCCATCGTGCATATCAGCTATCATCTACTCCTACTGCGTTTTCTGCTGAATGTAACAAGCTCCGCTCTATTTACCTCAACCTCTACTACCCAATTAATTTGATCAATTCAGCGATCAATAAGTTTTTGCGTAATATCGACAACATCGATGCAGCCAAGAATACAAGAGATGACAGCTCTAACATCATGGTCCCACTTCCTTTTAAGAATCAACAATCAGCTAACTCTGTATGTCAAGAAGCAAATGCAAATTTTGAGCGCCGACATTGGTGTCCAAATTAAACCAGTCTTTCAGTCTAAGAAGATTGGCCAAATCCTCGCTCTAAAAGAAAAGCCCCCTATTGTCGACAATCAATGCGTGGTTTACAAATTTGAATGTGGCTGTGCGACGCAGATTATGTCGGGAGCACCGGCCGACGTTTACACCAGCGTATTAACGAGCACAAATACTCTGCAATCGAGAGGCATCTTGAGCAACACGGTCTATTGAAGACTGATTTGGTTGACAAGCAATTTTCTGTTCTAAAGAAATGTAGATCAAGGTTTGATTGTCTAATTTTTGAGATGTTATTCATTGAACCCTGAGTTAAATACTCAGTGAGACTCTATTCGCGCCAAACTCTTTTACGTGACTCTGCTGGCGAATGCTTTGTTATTTGCATATTCTCACTGTGTTATTCGTCTCTCCTAGGGATTCTTTTACATTTCTATTCGTTCTCATTTCACTCATTATTGACTTGATAATGACGTTAAGCGAACGTCGAAACGTCGTCGCATTTTTAAACTTTTAACCAAGAAGGTTTTTAATTTTTTGCACTTTTCAACTTTATCGCAATTCTTTATAAAAAAATAAAGCTGTTCACTGATTTCCTCAAAGGGACAATATTTTGGTAAGTTCAAGTCTTCATGAGAAAGAAAATCGTCTTCGTCGAGGTATTAAACGACATCAAGTTTTAGATAACGATGTGGTACTTCAGACAGAGCTGTGAAATCTTGGCGCGGCCAGATATATTCCTTTGGTTCCTTCTCTTTTTTTCAATATTTGGTATTTAACATGGCATTGACCTGTGGGAAGGAAAGAGGATTCAAAAGTCAGTGTGTTTTTTGTTTTTTGGAGTTGTATTGATTGTCTTGGTTTTTTACTCACGTTAACTTCCAGTAGGCAGGTACTTACAAATTGGCCTCGGTAACCGTGGCCAGAATTTCTCTAGTTACATATCAAGATTAAAAAAACGGCTTTTCTGAACTGATAACACAGTTCTTACCGCTAAATACGATGCCGTCAATACATGTTGACCACATTAAATCTAATAGCTTTTAAACATAGTTAAAAACATTTTACTTTTTGTCTCTTATACGTAAAGTGTTTATGAAACTTGTAACTCCATGAGAGTGTTTGGCGCCTCGCTTGCTGAATTATCTTTACTCATCATCAAATCTAACCGTCTTCTGGATTCCGTAGCACCCTAAAAACTGTATCTGAAGGTCAGGGAAGACGACACTCTTTTTTATCGAGAGGGACCAATTTTGCGGTCGAATTTGTAAGGAACCAGATGTTTCGCTGCTCACCTGTTCTTGAGTATGAAAACGTATCCTCTTTATTTAGTTATGAGCGATCATGAAAAAAGTGAGTTTCAAATGAGACGAAGTCTTAATTTATTTATATGTGTTATACGCCATTTCTATCAGGTCATGCACGGTCATAAGTGTCTGAATTAGAAGGATGGACGTGTTTAAGCCAATTCTGACCAAATTAACTCGCCCAACTCAATCGAATCAAACGTCGAACTTTCAAGCGCTTTATTCTTGTGTTCCGTTTTGCAACTGATTTGTCTGGTTTTAAGCATACGAGGAAAAATGTGAAATAACTTCTAAAACACAAACCTTGGTGGTACAAGTTTCAGGTTTTCAACATGGTCCCAGATGGTGTTTTGGAAGAATCTATGTTGACGAATCCAAGGGAAGTGACCGCCTTTGTAGCCAATGCGGTCTTTTCGATGTTTTTCAAGGAGCTAAACAACAACAAGAAAATGAAGATATTGCACTGAGTTTCTATCAATCGATGGTTTCCGTGGAAGCGACAGAGGGGATTTTTTATTAGTTTAAGACAAAAATTGACCCACTTAATGATTGCACTCAAACTGGAACATAGCCAACTTTGGCCGCGACTTCGTTCTCAGGGTACCTGGGTGGAAAGCGGAAGAGAGACCCTACCAGGGCACCTGTTTCCTAATTTTGTATCATTTTCCTATTTTCTCTTCTGCTGCCAAAAGGCACAGTTATGTTACAGACTGCCCTTTCTTCACGAGGTGGAGAGCACCTGACCGTTCCCTGCCATTTATCAGGAAAGTTAACACGTACATGAAGGCACAGCTCTGCTGCATGGAGAGACAGATCACCGCTTGACACACAACTTTCGAGACTCAATGGATCTTGGTGAACAATGTTGAAGTGAAGATCTCCCATTTGTTCTCCAGTCTCAAATGGATACTAAAAAGATACAGGTTTTGAAATTAGAAGAGCTTGTTTGTATATTGTACCATTGCTCACCGAAGTGGAGTAACCCCTGACTACTTTCAACGACATTTTCGGAGATGTCTCGGAATTGGTTGGATAGTTCGCCCTGCTGTTCGGTGTGGAATATACCTTTACAATTATTGGTCTCTAGTCATACTACGCAAGCTTAATAACTCACTGAGTAACGGACGAAAGCATTTATTGAGCGAAATAATTTTATCATGATAGGAAGCCATTTTGTTTCGCTTTGTGTGTTCGAAGAATATAAGTAATTTGTAAATCAAATGTCCCTGGTCGACAAGAGGATTAAATGCAAAAAAGTACAAAAACCCCCATTAACTTGTATGGTACTAAATAAATAAAGAATTATTGGTCATCGCATGCGCCTCTCAGAGATGACCAAGAGCCTATGGCTGGGAGCGTAAAACTTGATTGTATTTGTGGAACGGCGTGTTTACAGACAGAGTTATTTTAAGATATGATGTCGCTAAATGCACTAACACAAGGAAATAGAGTGAAAGTGATGTCGCAAAATACATTAAATCAGTTGCACAGACTTACCATTCCCGACAACATGATGTAACACATGATACCGAGTGACCACCAATCACAGCTCGAGTCATATGGCTCAAGCAAGATGACCTGGAATAAATACGACTTAGGTTAGAACAAGTCCATCAGTAGCTTTCGTGTGTCAGAATTACGTCTACTATCCTTGAAGGTTTTTCGAAGCTTTCGGGAAGTAACACAATTTCCCCCTATTTGTGATATGATAAACCGGAACTTTTTACACGGAATTTACCGCTGTTTGAAAGGTGCACCCCCTGATCAGTGCGAATGGAAAGTTCAAGTCATTGTTTCCCTAAGGGTTAGTGAGTTTTGTTCACCCTAGGGGGTTAGTGAGTTTTGACCCATGACACGTGACACGTTCTCCTCTAATCGGAAAACGTATTTGAGTTGGGAGGTATACCAATTCAATATAATAAGCCAAACAGAGGCCTGAAATAGTCTATCACTGACTATTTACTCATGAAACGTACTATGTTTGCAATATGCACTTATAAATAAATAATTGAGTGGCCCTTGCATGTACACAGTCGGTGCAAAGCTTTACTGAGACTAGATATCTTTTTATACGGCAGTTAAAAACACAGGTCACAGGTCACAGGTCATTGTTTTACCAATACAGAAAGTATCCTAAACATTCTTAAAAGCTAACCTTAGGCCTACAAACGTTTGTTTAGGCCTAATTAGGCCTAAGGCTAGCTTTTAGGAATGTTTAGGATACGTTCTGTATTGGTAAAACAATGACCTGTGACCTGTGACCCGTGCCCTGTGACCTGTGTTTTGTACCTGCCGTCTTTTTATATTATTTCAACGTTGCTTTTTTAACCGCCTGGACGGATAGCGATTGTTTAAAGTGTATGGAACAAACGCTGGTGGCAATTCAATTCTCGAACAATTACCGTGAAGCTCATAGTTGAGCCGCATATTCAACGACGACGTCGTCGCGATCGGCTGTGTATACGATCTGCATGTGCGTTTTCAGAGAGTTTACGGAACGATAACATCTACGGTGATGATAATACTATTGTTTAAAAAATGAGGGGAATTTGTTATGCCGTACGTGCTGCACGCATTTTAGAGCATTTCTTTGCCATACGCTAAAAACAGCAAAGTCAACTGTTTTGACGACAGCGTGAGTATTCATAAATGACCGTAAATGAATACTTCATTCCCTATATTAAATGTCAAATACTTCGTAGCAATTTTTCGGTCATATTGTAAATTGTACAAGGTGCACAAGATAGAATAATAACTTACAGCGCAAAGTTATATTCTTTAAGGTAGAGTTTTCGTTTCCGTTGTGACTTCTTAAACTACCTATTTTTTACAATGACGTTAAATGACCAGACCAATATTACGTTCAAGTTTTGTGATGAGGACGTCAAGACGTAACG
>JALIRR010003872.1:30000-40059 GCA_023091755.1 Montipora sp. Colony 1 RG-2022 | reverse complement strand
AGGTTCGAATAAAGAATAAACGAAATGTGTTTGACAAGGGTTATACACCAAATTGGACAGAAGAAGTGTTTACAGTTGATAAGATCCAATATACTAATCCAATAACATACAAACTAAAAGATCTCAGAGGTGAAGATATTCAGGAAGTTTTATCAACCTGAATTATTAAAAGCAATACAGGATTTTTCATGAAACAAGAAATATAAGTAAAAGAAACCGACGTTTGGGTCATCTTCGCCATTATCAAGGTTATAAAGATAAAATGCGGTTTGTAAAAGGCTACGTTAAAACGAATTTGCAAAAAGAGTGCCAAGCTAATTACATGAATACTTTAGCACGAAGAGAATCCGACTGACGTTCAATGCTGGTTTAAGATATTGAATACACAGCATTTCATTAACAAGGCAGTCAAATTTGTTGTGCATTTCTTGATTACATTGAAGCGTGCTAGAAATTCAACCCGTGTTTACTAGCCGCAAGCTTAAACAAGATCTAAGCTTGCGTGAGCCCAAGCCTAAATCGTAACTCAGCAATGGTTGTTTATTTATTCAAGTGTGACCTGTGCGATGCAGGTTATGTCGGGTACACAAAGGGCCACCTTCACACGCGCATTGAGGGACACCGTCAAAGGCGTCATCTATTTACAGGCATTATTGCAAAGATATAACACTGCTGTTCCGAAAAATTTCTTAGCACGCTTCAATGTAATCAAGAATGCATGAACAAATTGACTGCCTTGTTAATGAAATGCTGTCTCTTCGATATCTTAAACCAGCATTGTGTTGTTCTTTGTGCAAAGTTTATGTAATTAGCTGGCATCTTTTTGTTGTTTTCGTGCCTTTTTCAACGCATTTTTAAAATTGTAATGGCAAGAGCACCGAAACGTCGTTTTTTTCACTTATTTTTCCCTTGTTTCATGTATTTCAAAAATGTTTTAAAGGATGTTTACGGTACATACTGTTTATTTGCTATTCGTAGCCAAAAATATTTGATTGTTTCTGGCTATGTTTAAACGCACTTGTAAAATCTATTTAAAAAATAAAATATATAGGTATATTATTATATATAAAATGGAACTTCAAAAGACAAATTATAAAAATGACACACTAAAAGTTGAAATCAATTGTTATATCGACAAGAAAAATGAAATATGGTTTCGCGGAAAAGAAATAGCTTTGATACTGAAATATAAAAACACACGAAAAGCGATCATAGATCATGTTCATGAAGACGACAAAAAATTGATGGACTTTAAAATGAAGCCAAAATCAGGGGTAACAAAACGTTACCCCTTGATGAGAGCCCTGAAACTGGGGGTAACAAAACGTTACCTAACCCCTTGCTGAGAGCATTGAAAAAGCCATTGAATGTTTATTCATAAATGAATCTGGTTTTTATTCTCTCATTCTTTCTTCCAAACAACCTGAAGCAAGAGAATTCAAACATTGGGTTACCAGCAAAGTTTTACCATCAATCAGAAAGAAAGGATATTATGACATAAAAAGCAAAAAATTAATGATTGAAAGTGAATATGACTTGCATTGCAAAGTTGTGCAATTTATAAGAGACAAATATCCCGAAAAAGCTTTAATGATCGCTGGTCTAGGTGAAAACCAAAAATCGCCTTTAATACGCTCAACATCATGGAAAAAAGGTTACATGTCAGGACAATGCGATCTCATGCTGTTAAACCCAACAAGCAAACACAATTCTTTATGCATTGAATTCAAAAGCCCGACAGGTTCATACAATGTGTCTGAGAAACAACTTCATATGAAAAAGATGTATGAGAGGAACAAATGCAAATACATAATGAGTAATTCTTATGATGATGTGATATTTGAGGTAATCAAACATATGGAAGAAAGCAATGTATACATAAAACGCAAAACGCAACACATTTAAAATAATATAGTATAGATATGTATATGGAAACCAAAGCAGTGAAAAAAGGACGACCAAGATTTTACACTGATGAAGAGCGTAAACAAAGAAAAACCGATTACATGCTTCACAAGCCTTGGTTCTGTGTTATTTGTAATAACGGTAAGAATTACACTCTAGAAACGCACTAAAAATGGCTTAAAGAATTATTTACTATAGATAATATATAGAATGAATAATATGTCACATTATAGTATGAATAAAAAAGATCTCAAAAAACTCAGTAAATCTGAACTAATCAAATTGCTATTAAAGCAAGATAAAAAACCAGTGCCAGCACCAAGGACTGTAAAACCAATCAGACCAATCCCAAAACCAAGAAAGAGTGTAAATCAACTTGTTGACTATTTTGAGAGACAGAGACTCTCCTCCATCTGAATGGTTACAAGAAATAGAACAATTAAACAGGCCAGTTCCAGCACCTAGAACTAAAAAACCAGTTCCAGCACCTAGAACTAAGATTGAGCAAACAGCAAAAGCATTAAAAGGTTACACAAAGTCTTTTGAGATAAATATCAAAAACAACAAAGACCCACTTATGCAACTGCAAAATACAAGAAAGGCTGTTGCTAACCATATTGAAAACATATTAATATCAATGAAAGGGCTCAAGTTTGTTGAAACACTGAGGGTGACATTTGAAAAGGAAACAGGTCATGAAGAAAGAGTCATTAAAACAGCTTATTTCAACAGTCAACCCCAAACAATAACAAATGACACACAAATTGAACTAGCTTTATCTTTATCAAAACAAGAAATCTTAAATAAAATAGCTGTATGGATTTCAGAAGGATCTGGTTGGACTGTTCAATCTGTTGACAATCATTATCTTAATGTGGTAAAATACGAACCAATGAAAGGATCATCATACATTAAACTACCACATGAACTCAGAAACAGTTCTCAAAGTTTAATAAACATAAAAAACAGTGACAATGAATGTTTTAGATGGTGTCATATTCGGCATCTTAATCCTCAAGAGAAAAATCCTCAAAGAATAAAAAAATCTGATAAAGCGTTCACTGAAAATTTAAATTATTCAGGAATTGAATTCCCAGTAACCACAAAGCAGTACAATAAAATAGAAAAACATAATGAGATCAACATCAATGTATTTGGTTATGAAGAAAAACAAAAATATCCCATTTATGTATCAAAAGAAAAGTATGAAGATTGTATGAATCTGCTTCTTATAACAGAAAATGAAAACAAGCACTATGTATTAATCAAAGATTTCAACAAGTTTATGTACAATCAAACAAAGCACAAAGAGAGAAAACATTTTTGCATGCATTGTCTTCAGTGTTTCAGTTCTGAAAGAGTATTGACTGATCATAAAGAAAACTGTATCCAAGTGAATGGCACACAAGCGATTACAATGCCAACAAAAGGTGACAACATACTAAAATTCAATAATTTCCATAAACAACTACCAGTTCCATTTGTAATATATGCCGACTTCGAAGCCATAACTGAAAAAATACATGGATGTCAACCCAATAATGACAAATCATTCACTGAAGCTTATCAGAAGCATACAGACTGTGGATACGGTTACAAGGTTGTTTGTTGTTATGACGATAAATACACGAAACCAGTACAAATTTACAGAGGTGAAAAAGCCGTTTACAAATTTATGGAAGCTATGCTGGATGAAGTCAAATATTGCAAGAAGGTTATGAAAAAATATTTCAATAAACCATTAAGAATGACTAAAGATGATGAAGAAAAATTCCAAAAAGCTGATAAATGCCATATATGTGAGAAAGAATACAATAAAACTGATGTAAGAGTAAGAGATCACTGCCATGTGACTGGTCAGTACAGAGGATCCGCACATCAAGATTGTAACCTAAATTTCAGATTGACTGAGAAAATTCCAGTTATATTTCACAATCTCCGTGGGTATGACAGTCATTTTATAATGCAAGAGATCGGTGAAATAGTCAAAGAGCATAAATATACGAATAAGAAAGGTGAAAAGTGTCAAATGAATATCAATGCCATACCAAACAACATGGAAAAGTATATGGCTTTCATGCTTGGTAATCATCTGACCTTTATTGATAGTTTTCAATTTATGAGCTCAAGTCTTGATAAACTGGTGAGCAACCTACCAAAAGAAGCATTAATATATACTTCTCAAAAATTCAAAGGTAAAGAGCTTGATTTAATGTCACAAAAAGGAGTATATCCATACGACTTCATGGACAGTTTTGATAAATTCAATGAAAAACTGCCATCAAAAGAAGACTTTTACAGCATCTTAAATGATGAGCATATAACAGATGATCAATACAAACATGCTCAAAATGTATGGAACACTTTTAATCTGAAAAATATGGGTGAGTACCATGACTTATATCTCAAATCTGACATCCTTTTATTAGCTGATGTATTCGAAAACTTTCGAAAGACCTGTCTGCAATACTACAAACTAGACCCATGCCACTATTTCACGTCTCCAGGGCTTTCATGGGATGCTATGCTAAAAATGACTGACATCAAATTAGAGCTTATGACTGATATTGATATGTTTCAGTTCATTGAAAAAGGAATGCGTGGTGGAATAAGTTACATTGCCAACCGGTATGGAAAAGCAAACAATAAATACATGAAAACATATGATGAGAAGGCGCCCTCAAAGTATATCATGTATCTTGATGCTAACAATCTGTATGGATGGGCTATGTCACAATACCTACCAACTGGTGGATTCAGATGGATGACAGAAAAGCAAATCAACAACATGAATTTGTCTAAATACAGCGAGAACAGCAAAAAAGGATCAATATTAGAAGTAGACCTAGCATATCCAAAAGAACTACATGATTTGCATAATGACTACCCACTAGCACCTGAAAAGGTAAAAGTCAACAAAGACATGCTTTCTAATTATTGCCAAGAAATAGCCGATAAATTTAATGTATCAACTGGTTTAGTTCATAAACTGATACCTACATTAAGCAATAAAGAAAAATACGTACTCCATTACAGAAACCTTCAATTATACACAGATCTTGGTTTAAAAATAACTAAAGTCCATCGAGTGTTGGAGTTCAATCAGTCACCATGGTTGAAAGAATACATTGATTTCAACACACAGAAGAGAACCAATGCCAAAAATGCTTTTGAGAAAGACTTCTTCAAGCTTATGAATAACAGTGTATTTGGAAAAACAATGGAAAATATTAGAAAGCGAGTAGATGTCAGATTAGTAACTGATGAAAACAAACTATTAAAAATGGCTGCTAAACCAACATATGTTAGTAGCAAGATCTTTAATGAAAATCTAGTGGCAGTGCATAAAATCAAAGAAACACTAACCCTAAACAGGCCGGCATATGTGGGTATGTGTATCCTAGATCTTAGTAAGACACTAATGTATGATTTTCATTACAATTATATCAAACAAAAATACGACAGCAAAGCAAAATTATTATTCACAGACACAGACAGCTTGACCTATGAAATTGAAACCAATGATGTGTATCAAGACTTTTGGAATGATAAAGACAAATTCGATAACAGTGATTATTCACAAGATTCACAATATTTCAACAGTACAAATAAAAAAGTAATCGGTAAATTCAAAGATGAGGCAGCAGGCATACCGATAACCGAATTCGTCGGATTGAGATCGAAAATGTATTCATATATGAAAGACAATGACAAAGGCGGAAAGACAGCAAAGGGAATCAAGAAGAATATTATCAAAAAGAACATCACTCATAAAAATTATAAAAAGGTTCTGTTTAATAACAAACAAATGCATCACACCATGAAAACGATCAGAAGCAACTTACATCAACTTGGAAGCTATGAGCTTAATAAAGTGTCATTATCTTGCTTCGATGACAAGCGGTACATTCACAATAATGGTGTGACAAGTTATGCATACGGTCACTATAAAATCTAAAAAGTTGGCTGCTGACGTCACGGCACAAAACACATACAAGTCCGCAATTTACTCATAAAGTTAACTAAAATGTCACGCTATGGTGATTGTTTCCGTTTCATTTACTTATGCAAATATTTAAAAACACTTCATGCATGCAACTTCACAAAATAATTTCACAAATTTGAAAAGTTTCACTGAAAAAATTTCACAATTGTGAAGTAAAAATGTGAAGCTTGTGGTTGGTTAAAAATCACGGGGAACCCCCTTTCTTTATTTCCGAGAATGTCATGCTTTGTGATTTTTCTAAGAAAGTCACGCATTTTAAATAACATATAGATTTTCAAAAATATGAGATCATAAATACGAGATCAATAATTGGTAGCCATTAAATGGAAAGTAGTATGGAGTTGGGTTGGTATGAGAACATTTTTGCAAAAATGTGCTCGTACCCCCAACTCCTATACAGCTTTTGAGAGTTTTGGAATTTTTGCGATTTTTCCCAAAAATCGTTAAAACCGCATAAATCGCAACATGTTTGGGGAACTTGTCTTCTCTAGCTTTTGAGAGTTTTGAGATTTTTTGCAATTTTCGCAAAAATCGTTAAAACCGCAAAAATCGAAAAACGTTTGGGGAACTTGTGTTCTCTAGCTTTTGAGAGTTTTGCGATTTTTGCGATTTTTCGCAATTTTCGCAAAAATCGTTAAAATCGCAAAAATCGAAAAACGTTTGGGGGACTTGTCTTCTCTAGCTTTTGAGAGTTTTGAAATTTTTGCGTTTTTTCGCAAAAATCTTTAAAACCGCAAAAATCGCAACACGTTTTGGGAACTTGTGTTCTCTAGCTTTTGCGATTTTTGCGATTTTTTGCAATTTTGGCAAAAATCGTTAAAACCGCAAAACTCGCAACACGTTTGGGGAACTTTTGTTCTGTAGCTTTTGAGAGTTTTGAGATTTTTTGCAATTTTCGCAAAAATCGTTAAAACCGCAAAAATGGAAAAACGTTTGGGGAACTTGTGTTCGCTACCTTTTGAGAGTTTTGAGATTTTTGCGATTTTTCGCAATTTTCACAATTTTCGCAACACGTTTGGGGCACTTGTCTTCTCTAGCTTTTGAGAGTTTTGAGATTTTTGCGATTTTTCGCAAAAATCGCAAAAATCGAAACACGTTTTGGGGACCTGTCTTCTCTAGCATTTGAGAGTTTTGCGATTTTTGCGATTTTTCGCAATTTTCGCAAAAATCGCAACACGTTTGGGGAACTTGTCTTCTCTAGGTTTTGAGAGTTTTGAGATTTTTGCGATTTTTCGCAATTTTCACAATTCTCGCAACACGTTTGGGGCACTTGTCTTCTCTAGCTTTTGAGAGTTTTGAGATTTTTGCGATTTTTCGCAAAAATCGCAAAAATCGAAACACGTTTTGGGGACTTGTCTTCTCTAGCATTTGAGAGTTTTGCGATTTTTGCGATTTTTCGCAATTTTCGCAAAAATCTTTAAAACCGCAAAAATCGCAACACGTTTGGAGGACTTGTCTTCGCTAGCTTTTCGGTGTTCTGCGATTTTAGCGATTTCAGCGATTTTTCGCAATTTTCGCAATTTTGGTTAAAATCGCAACAGGTTTGGGGAACTTGTCTTCTTTACCTTTTGAGAGTTTTGCGATTTTTGCGATTTTTGGCAATTTTCGCAATTTTGGTTAAAATCGCAACAGGTTTGGGAGACTTGTCTTCTTTACCTTTTGAGCGTTTTGCGATTTTTGCGATTTTTCGCAATTTTCGCAAAAACCCGACACTTTTTCGGTGTTCTGCGATTTTTGCGATTTTTCGCTAAAATCACAATTTTCGCATTTGCGTGCAAACCTGGACATATCTCAATTCATTGGGCGGATGAAATTGAAATGTGGGATTTCTCGGCAATTTTAGGAAAACTCAGGCCTCATTCTCGGCGTAGAAATATTGAAAGTGCTCTCTTCTCTGGTGATATTCTGCCTTTAAATACCATTATAAAAGCAAGTGATTCAAAATCATTACTTTATGCACCAGCAAAAATCTGCTATATAGGTAACTAATTTCTAGGCGTTAACAAACGCATTATTCGAGAAGTTTCATAACTGATGTCACGGTCGTTATGAACGCGTACACGCTACATTACGCGTGCAACTAAGAAAATTCCCTTCTTACTAGAAAAACTGAAACCTCGGTGAACCTCCTTTTTACTGTGACCGTTCATATGTTGTTCCTATTTCTTTCACGTATTTCAAATATTTTATATACTTATAGTAATTGAAGCAAGGACAGTTTAATATCATGCTTGAGTGAATGCTCCCGGGCCATTTCTTGCTAAATTGATTAAAATAAATCAGTTTTGGTTTCAACGTCTTCCAAAAAAGTAAGCTTTCTTTTAACGAATATGAAACATCAAACAACAAAAATGTATTTTTATGTCATTTTTAGTTAACATTTTCCAAATCACATGGGTTTTGGAGTAACGCTATGGGGTGTCACGTAAGTCTGAAATCCAAATCATAAATCAATGATTTTAAGCAAAATTCGGTAATGTGCATTTTTATTTATGTATTGGAAAGTACATTACAAGAACATTTACAGAATGAGAAATGGAAGCCACATGTTAAATACTGCGAAAGTTATAAGCCTTCAAAGTCGATTTCCTACTCTCATACAATCATAGACAAAACTGTTGGGAAGGTTACCACTTTTGACGTCTTCTTTGCTTCTCTCCCCACCCCCTTGATTCAATGTTGTGCAAAACTAAATGCTTTTCGTAGGAAATTGTAGTATTACCTTCCAACATTGAATAGGGGGGAGGGGGGCTTTATAACAGAAGGAGAAAGTGTTTTTTTTGCGCCTTAACAGAAGCGGGTTGAAATACAGCTCTGGTAGGGTTCATTTATATAACCTCCCCAACTACTTTTGTCTAGGTTTGTATGCCTGTGGCTTTAGGTTGCTGACTGATACGGAAATCGTTACTATCGCTGCCAGCATAGAATCTTATTTTTGGATTTTTGGTTCAGATTCATGGGTGGAAGTTTCTCTGCTACAGCATCAGTGCAGTAATCTTTGAAGAGGTTATTCAAAGCTGACTGCAACTTTACCCCATGGAGATCTTTTCCGTAGGGCAGTTCTTTATGCTTGTAGCAGGCTTGGTCAGTTTTGAACCCACACCAAGTAACTGCACAGTTACAATGGTCTCCAAAAGCATTGGGAACGATGCACTTACAGTGCCGCTCCGAGATAAGCGAACAACGCAGACGCACAACGAACGCACGCGATACGCGTATACGCGTTTTTTTTTTTGACGCGTCTAAAATTGCGTATCGTATACGCGTTTGTACCTTTGTTATTCATAACCATAATTTTGCTTTTCCAGTATTGTTTGCGGAACAAAAGAATAAATTGCGTGACTGCCGACAAGTCGAAAACTTGCATAGGGTATGTGGCTTTGATTACTGTCAATTTCGATCCGCAAATGCCGCCGATGAAAGCATCCACAGGGCATTATTTCGAAGTTTAATACCCTTTACATGCAGCAAAGGTCTCGAGAGACGAGCGAAATTAAATCAGCAAATTATGACCCGAAAAACCGAAGACATGATTTTTTTCAGTGTTTGCCGTGACGGGGTATTTACAGTCACTTCACGGTGACTTTTTGCCGACGCGTGCAAAGTCCAATAATTCCTTGTAGAAAAATCAACTAAATTCGATTGGCATATCATAGAAAGTTTTTAAAAAATCTTTTCTTTGTACTGAGAGCATTTCACCGTTTGAATCAGTGAATTATGTCCCGAATCACATCACGATGGCCTCTCGCCGGCGCGTGCCCAAAATTTTCCGTGCAGAAAAATCAAATAAATGTGATCAGCGCATCATTGAGCCTTTGAAGAAAAAATTGTGTCTGAAGTGAAAGCATTGTACCCGTTGAAATCAGAAAATCGTACCCAACAGGACCGGAGATGTGGATATTACATGAATTAAAATCGTATTGTCACGTGCCGGCAAAAGTGTGTGATTTCACTGTCGGGCTGAAAATCCACGCCAAAAAATCATTCTTTACTGATGAATTTACAACAAAGCAAAGCAAGCTGCAAAATTCTCAGCCTTAAATGATGACTTTCTGTACAAAACTGCTAATGATGAGCCCTTTGCTAAAGAGTTGTGTTGTTAAGGTTAACGAGTGAAAGACGCAACGGCCTTGGACCCGAAAGATCTT
>JALIRR010003872.1:0-12500 GCA_023091755.1 Montipora sp. Colony 1 RG-2022 | reverse complement strand
AATGCAATCATATGTAGCCGTGAAGGTCTCCTTTAGAGTTGCGCGCGAAGAAATATAAAAGTGTATATTTACACTTTTATATTTCTTCTCGCAGGTGAAAGTATTAGATGATAATACTACTGGGGGGGGCGGTGAGCTTCAATATTCGACTGCTGTTTTAAGTATCTGTTTATTACCACATTTAACCTTTGAGCAAGTTCCTGCTGCCATGTAAAACAAGGAACAAATTGTACCAGTTAGCTTCCTCAGTGCAATCGCATGTTTTAGACCAAGATTAAACATTCCATTCGAATCTCCAAACTGACCTGTCTTAGTTATCAAATAGAAATGTTCAGTTAGAGATTTTCGATTGAAGTTTCCGAAGATATAGCTTTTTGCAATTGCAAAATTGCAATTCTAGAGAGGACTTGTTTGCAAATTCTCCTAAGTTAGCTTGGCTTCACGGAAAATGAGCCCACAAAGTCCGGGCTCGAGAGAGCGGCAGAAATAAAGCCTATGATTTTAGCAGATACTAAAAGATATGAATGCTTTAGAGAAGTCCATGACATCCAAAAATACTTTGATTAAATAAAGTGTTAGTGTAGTTTGCTCTGTATGCCCCACTTGTCACCATTGTATCGGTTTTCTGACGGTTTTGTATGCGGTTTTCGGTTTTGGCCGAATTTTTTTGCGGTTTTGCGCTTTTGGATGATTTTCTCTTCGGTTTTGCGGTTTCTAATACACCCCAATGTTCCCCTCCTGGCGGTCATGTTCCTTGAAGACCAAGGTTCAAGAATGTGTTTTCCACAACTCCGAAGTTAACTGTATCAGGAAATATTTTAAAACAGATTTGATAAATAGTAAGTTGAATAGACTTAAGCAATAGTTACAGTCTTCGATCGAGCTGACTCTTTTCTTCGATAGGTACAACTCTCTGACACTCGCACTGTCACAAAAACTGCACGTAAATCTACTCTATCCTTATTCTTTTATCGCTCATAGTTTGGCCACACAGGAGTTTCCGGTGATTGTTGATTTTATCTATTGGTTCAGCTTACATTCATGTCAAATGGCCACGTCCTATTTGTCACGCAATATGATAACAACACGTTTCCGGCATCCCTACAGACCCATAGGCAGGATTTTCTTGGGGAGATGAGTATGAATACAGGGAGCACCGGGATGCAGCCATAAAAAACAATTTTATACCCAGTCCGCAGTAGGGCGCATTTAGTCCGCAGTCAGTGTTTTTATAAACAGAGTCCATGTTTTACACCCAGTCTGTAATACTTAGTCCGCGTTTTAAACACAAACGGTAGTCTGCAGTCTGAGTTTTATACTGACCGGGGGAATGTCCGTCAATTGCAGTAAAAGAGTGGTAAATGACTAAATATTTATAGGGACACATGATCAGGGATGTTAGGGACGGTTGATCAGTGCTAGGGACAGTCGATCATTGCTAGGGACAGTCGATCACTAGTAGGGACAAATGATCATTGCTAGGGACGGTTGATCATTGCTAGGGACGGTTGCTCAGTACTATGGACTGTGGGTCAATGTTGGGGAGAATAGACCATATTCGTATTCTCAGTATTGGACTGGAACTAGCTTGCAATGGAGGCTAATGCGGGGAAATCTTTTCAAATGCAAATACTTTTTAAGATATTCCCCCGCATTAGCCTCCATTGCAAGCTAGTTCCAGTCCAATACTGGGAATGCGAATATGGTCTATTGATAGCGAGTGATAAGCGACTATTGGTACATAATGTGTCCCCATACATAACATACCTACCAAGAAAAGATGGCGGTGATCGATTAAAACAACCAAGCTTTAGTAATCTTTTTATTTTTCAAGGTAGGTAATTTAGGGTAGTCCATTTTGTTAGTCCATTTAGCAGTCCATTGCTCAGTACTAAGGACTGTGGGTCAATGTTGGGGAGAATTGATAGCGAGTGATAAGCGACTATCGGTATACAATGTGTCCCCATACTAACATACCTACCAAGAAAAGATGGCGGAGATCGATTAAAACAACCAAGCTTTAGTAATGTTTTTATTGTTCAAGGTAGTTAAGGACGGTGCCTACTAATTAAAGATATGGTGTGTGATTATGCAGGAAATGTAGATCTTAACAAGTGAAATCCAAAAAGAAAATTTGGGGTAACCACGCATTTTTCAAAGATAATTCCTGAATAATCTTTGTAAAAAGCTTTATAATACAAAGCAATGTATGGCGTTCTTTCTCAAATTGAAGCAGAATTATCTCTGAAAAATGCATGGGTACCTCCAATTTTCTTTTGGATACCAAGAGTACTTACTAAGATCTACTTTTTCCGGAAAGTTTTAAACCGCGCAAAAATATCCCTGTATTAGTAAGCAGAAAAGATGTCTTCTTGTAAGGCTAATGATGGGTTTTACTGTTAAGCCAGCTTATAGCCCCGGCGGCTAAACGATTAAACGTACCCTTTGTCATCCTGCAGCGTGGTTTTCATGATCGGCTATCACACAAAATTGTCGGAACAAGTGAGCCGCAATGAGGGTTTGTGTAAAATCTGGAACTCGGAACCTGGAACCCGTTTTTTCCCTTACTGACCCTAGCCTCGGAAGTGCCTTTGTCAGTTCTCATTTACGTCACAGTTGCCGGCAAAAACAAAAGAAACCGTGAACGAAAAACCAAAATTAATTAACAAGTAAATACCAAGTAACTTCGAACGCTTGCCGACGACTCTTCGATTAACTATCAACATTCCATTGAGTGAGAACCAGAACCCGAAGTGCGCAAAGATCCCAAGTCTTACCATGTAGAAACGGGAAACAGAAGGTGAGCGAAACAAACATAATTTCATAGTGGTTTCCCTGATTAGTAACAAGTCATATTCTAGAAAAGGGTTTTTAGGCCTAGGGTTAGACAAATGGAAGGTTTAATTTTGGGTTACTTTCGGAAAGGTAAAACAATGACCTGCAAGTACGAGTGACCCGTCAAACTGAAAGTGACTTTTGTTTTAGACCCGGCCCAATCTCGGTCTTAAATTTCTGGGACACTTGATGCCACACATAAGTTCACCCCCCCCCCCCCCCCCCCCCTTCCTTTCGAAGTTGTAGGGGAAAAAAAACTATTGACTTTTCTCATAAATGCCTAAAGTTATAGCGCAATCAACGTTTGAAAAGGGGGGAAGGGGTTGCATTTTGGGTTGGTGTCAACATCTTTTGGCTGGAATTGTAGCTAGGCAACTAGACGTCATAATCAAGCATTACTTTCAACATCTTGTCTCTTTCAACTTTGCAGTGAAATGGTTTTCCGACATGTGTGACTAGGTCAAAAATGTTCACTTACTTAAATGCTCGGCTTGCATTACAAAACAAACGTGACGTGTTTTAGAATTTCAGCGGTTATGAGCAAAAAGCGTAATGCGGCCTCTCTTTGTCGTATGTTGTCCTCTTTCGTTTGATGATCGATCATGATGCCGCACGACAAATACGGTTTATCGTAGCCGCCGGACTGGCTTTAAATGGCTTACCCTTATCCCTTTGAAGACATCGTTTTGACGTCGATAGACTTTACAGCAGCAACAAGAATGATGCCTTCAAGAGTGTAATAATAATAATAAGATTGTTTACTTTGTTTTGATCAGGAAAGCCATGCAATTTTGCAAAAAATTATGCAAATATAGCTTTCAACACGAAGAGAACAGTTTTCGAAGTGACTTGTACTGAATATTCACTACTTTTAATTCCGAAAAACGCCAAAAACTGTAACTGAATCTTAACTCAAACTTAACTCAATCTTAACTCAAACTTAACTCAAACTCAACTCAAACTCAACTCAGCTCGTAACTCGATGAATAGCCGATCCCAAACCATTACACAGATAGTGAATAATGACACAGTAAGCACAAGGGGAAAGATAATACCTAACATTATGAAATTTTGAACCACGGATACTGTGTTTTTCGCTTTCTGATTGGTTCACTCACTCTCAGTTAACAGCTCTTATACAGTATGACATAATATGGAAACTGATTGCGCCAAGTGTTACCACGCTGGAAACTGATTGCCTTTAAATATGTCCAAGTGTTAAGAATCAAATGAAAATTTAATAAAACAATAATCAATGGATATGATTGAGTTGTTGATCTCATATCAACATGCACTCATGGAATTATAATATTATTGTTCATTATTGTCTTGTGCTATAGGAATTATATGCTTATTAGTATAATTACTGAAAGTTCTCTGCACTGATTGCTCGTCATTGAGATGATTATTATTACGTGATAATCACCGAAGCGGTTTTTTCAAAATATCCACAAGCTGTTTTGTTCAGGTGACAGTCGAATAAATTAATTGTTTTAAAGCAAATGTGTATTATTCAAATAATCAACTATGTAATAGGCGATTTGCATGATGGCATCATTTACTAAGAAATTGAGTTGCTTCTATTGTGAGGCAAATTTAAATTATTGTTTCCGATATTCCCTCAGACTTTATGAATGTTGGTGAATAAAAACCTCAACTTCATCTCGGTTTTTATTAACCGATATTCACCTTGCCTTCGGCGAAACAATAATTGTTAATAATTATTATTTGGTGTTCATACTAATTTTTAGTGTTAGACAACTTTCAGTCACGGGTACGCATCTAACTAAAGCTGTAAGGCTTATTATTATTATTATTATTATTATTATTATTATTATTATTATTATTATTATTATTACGCGGGATGACGTAAGTCAGCCAGCGTCTTAAATTCGGGAGCGCATTCCTTTGGATTTCTTGGGAGTCAAAAATTGCCTTGTTTTTTTAAACTTTCCCGTATCCCGCGCCCGTCCCGAAAAATTGTGTGATTCTTATTGGTTGCAACTACGAATCACGTGCAAGTCAGGTTGGATTGCACCACTCAAGCAGGAAAAAGCTACTTCGTCAGCAAATAAAGCCTGGTATAATTGGTTTGTTATTTTGATTCGTTGCGAAATTGTGTGGTTAAACGTGAATAGCTGCACAGAATGTGATTTTTGAAACTGTGGTTAACAATTTGTCACCAAACCAACGAGTTCATTTACAATCGAAGTGAGTTCACAGTCGTCTTCCAACAGGTTCACCATATCTAGTCGAACCAACGAGTTCATTTATAATTAAAGCTGTGAGTAGCCACTTGTAGACTTGTTGAACGAGTACACTTGTTGTGAAAAACTATTCAAATAAATATTTAAGCAATTTTAACACACTGCAACTGAGAGTACAGATATCGAAAAGTTGAGTCAAAGTACTCAGGAGTTAAAACGTTTAAGTACACACTCTGTTGAAGCTATCACTGTTGAATCGCACAATATTCTACTGTTTTGTCCATCCTCACCTTGTTGCTTTTACTGTATGTGATATCCATTTTGACATTTATACAAAACCAGAGTATTGATTTCGCTACTGTTAAAGTTTCTAATCGATGCGCGTACGATTTCCAATGTTTTCGTATTCATATTGAGAGATACAGGGGAAAGTATTTGTTGAGAAGAATACCTCATGCCTCACATGGAAGCTTTAATCCTTACGTCATTACTAACAAAGAAGCGCACATTATAAATGGCAACATGTTCAGTAAAACGTAACGAAAGATAAGACCAGAGCTATCAGTGAACAGTCACAACAGACAACGAAAGATCGAAGACATTTCAGGAACCATTGTTTTACTCATGCAGGAAAGTTCTTATGCGCAGTAGACTGTTTTCTTCAACTTACATTTGCCGTTTTTAAAGACTCTTTAAACTGTATTGAGTGTAATGAGTTTTTTCAAAAATTATCAGAGGCTTGTTTTCAATTAGAAAACTATGATCTTACAGATATGCCGTTAATTCGAGAACCAATTTGGGCTCATTTAAGAGAACGTTGCATTTGCATCAATGTCTGCAAATGCTGTATTTAGTGATATATTTAGGTTGAATACAGTTGGTGCAATGACACAAGAATTAAAATCTCTTTTTCTTTATACAACAGAGTAATCAATCAGTTTGTTCATTCTGTAGCAATGCACTTGTAAAGGAAACAAATGTATTTGTACTTTACTTGACTTTTGCAAACTTGCTTCAGAGCCAGTTTGAAACTTATGTTTCTGAGGCTATCTTACCAAATAGTTGTAGACTTTACTGTGATTTATGTCAAAAGCATTCTGGGGATATTTCAATCCTGCAACATTTTGTGACACTCCCAAAATTTTTAAGTGTAGAACTGTCATCCCATTGTATTAATCAAGTATTATTCCCAATGACTATGGATGTATTAGGTGAAGGTTATGTACTTAAAGGCATGGTTCGATCTCTGAATCATCACTTCACAGTGGCTATAACAGATAACACTCATTGGGTATATATTGATGATATGTGTGTTTCTGTAAAAAGTTACAGTTCGTTGCAGAATCTTTTGCATAACCGTCGTAATGGTTGGTTTTTTGCCATATTTGAAAAGACTGCAATTGTAATAAAAGTTAAAAATTTTTTTTACAAACTCGGAGCTAAAAGTTAAAACTTATGAAATCTTTCGTCCGTTTTTCAACCGGACTTCATCAGTCAATGATGTGAATGTTAAAAAGATGAATTTTAAAAAGGTTTTTAACGCCTCTTGGGGGTTAGAATTGTGTCATAGATGGCTGCTAATTCGTAACCATTGTCTCTGTTTAACGCCGGTTTCGTCAGTTTAATTTGAATAGCTTCTTTTATCCTGCGTTTGAAGGTGTTAACTTCGGTTGATAGTACTTTTGTCTTATTTGGGTCCACCGAGTGGCCCTCCAGGCGACAATGCTCGTGAATAGCTGATGCACTTCTTGATTGCTGTTCTTTTACTCTGATTTCCAGAGAGCGGGCCGTTTCGCCAACGTACTCCTTGTTACACTTCTCACAATGGATCTGGTACACAGTACCGCATTTCTAACCCCCAAGAGGCGTTAAAAACCTTTTTAAAATTCATCTTTTTAACATTCACATCATTGACTGATGAAGTCCGGTTGAAAAACGGACGAAATATTTCATAAGTTTTAACTTTTAGCTCCGAGTTTGTAAAAAAATTTTTTTTTAACTTTTATTATGCTTCCGGAGCAGGAAACAAATGTTTTTGATTGTACTGCAATTGTAGTGAACAATACTGTAGTACCAAATTCAGTCATGTGCAATCCCTTTCAGCAAGATGGTAATAAAGAACATAAACTTGATAGCCCACTGTTGCAATCAAATTCAGGCATTTATAAAACCGTGCACAAAGACACCAATAATCTCTCTGTGAACATTTTTATGCAAAGAAATTTAACCAAATGCAAAACCTTCCAGGAAGACTCTCAGACTGATAATCTACCTCTCTGCAGTTTAGAGACAGATATTCCTAGTAATGATAATACTATGAATATTGGCACTGTGACAAAAAGCTCTGCTATAGCTTTTTATGGTATTTGTTTTTCTGTTCTTAGGCCCTGCAGTTATTGGAAGTCTGATACATTACATGCTATTGTTGAATGTGGAAGTGCATTTTTTGAGGACATTGGTAAAGGGAATGCAAAAGTTAGTGAACTGCCCCATGCTCTTAACATATATGGTGGTAATATTGATGTAAGTTTTGCTTTAAGTAGCAAAGGGACCCTTGTGTGTGATTCACCTTCTAGTGTATTAGTCCTTAGATTCATTGCTCAAAATATGGTTACAAACACAGGATTTTTGTTTTATCTCCCCAGTGTCACTCCAGAGCAAGAGATTACTGTTCCAGACTTCAAGTTTATCAGCAGATTAACCTTGTTTAGTCCTTGCACTGTTTGTAACAAACGCTTGACTGATCTGTCTTCATCCTCAACAAAATGTCAGCAATGCGGAACACGTCAGAGGACCACCCATTTAACCCGTGAGAGTTCGGTCAGAATATGTGTAGTTCACAACAACACTGACCTGTGGCTCTCTGCGTTTACAAAGGAGATTACGAAGTTATTTGAGGCAAAGTCACTAACATTAAACAACACTGTTGAAGATATTGAAGAGGCAATGATGAATCTTCAAAACATTACTTTCAAGTATGACAGCCAAAAAAATGTCATAACTGACATAGTCTCAGTAAAAGACCATCCATAAATATGAGTATTTCATGCAAACACTTATCTGTGACTCTCTTCGTTCACAAAGGAGATAACAAAGTTATTAGAGGCAAAGTCACTAACATTAAACAACACTGTTGAAGATATTAAAGAGGCAATGATGAATCTTCAAAACATCACTTTCAATTATGACAGCCAAAAAAAAAATGTTATGACTGACATTGTCTCAGTAAAAGACCATCCATAAATGTAAGTCTTTCATGGAAACACTTATCTTCTACTCACTCCTTCCAAGAGACAGATAGCAAGATTATTACAACTCAATTATTGTCATCATATAAAACTATAGACGATATTAAAAGAATAATCAAATGTATCAAATATAAGACCTAAAAAATGTCATTACTGACATTATCTCAGCAAAGTGATGGTTAACTCCAATTTGAATAACACTCATCGTTAAAAACACTTATATTTACAATGTAATCCACGTTCTGTTTATGTTACAAACTATTAGTGGTGTTGTGTTTCGATAGCCGTTGATAATCCCTCTATATTAATCAACGTTCTGTTTGCTTTAGAACTGTGCTACAGTCTGAAACAAGATTTAATAGACAGAAGCCCCCTCCAACCAAATCAAATGTAAAACTACTCAAAAAGCAATCAACTTTTTTCCCATACTGATTTGCACGAAGATATCTAAGTTTTTCTTCTATTTCATGCAAGACGTTACGTTAGTGTTTCTCGAATTTTACCAGTTGTTAAAAGCTACGTTAATGTTGTTGAGTTTCTAATACCCATCGTAATTTTACTTCTATTTCGTTACCATGGTACATAAGTGTTATTGAACTTTAATAATTGTTCAAAAACCTCTACTTATATTCAACGTTCCGTTTACTTTACAATGTACCACAATCTAACAAAGTAACACGTACAACAGAACTCCCACTCCCACCAAATCAAGCAATGATAAAACTACTCAAACACCAAACCCTCCTTTTTCCCATCCTTGATTTGGAGGGAAGGGTAGTCTTAATTTTGTGGCCTGAAATTAGCTTACAATTTTCTTCCTATTTCCTACAGTATCAGACATGACCGTTGTTAAATTGTTTATAATTGTTACAAGTATTTGTCAAAAATAAATAATTAAAACCTACTTCACAAGCTAATTGCTCAACAAAATATAATGGAACAGACCCTCTTGATCTCCCAATATTAACGATAAATCCAAGCAAACACCAAAATCCTCCATTTTCCCCATCCTTCAGTTGGCGACACAGCGGTCTTAATCTTGATTCCTTTTGTACTAGTTTACTCGAGCACTGTAGGCTCCAAACAAAAACTTACATTTTCTACTGCTATGAATCTTTCATTATGCCATAAGACCTTAATTCATTTTGTTAGGGTTTACATGATCGTGAAAAACCCATTCAAAGAAAAATGATGTTAAAAATGTTTTTCCCGCTACTATGAAGATTTCGTATACAGTAGTCTCTTAGGCTTGTCACGCGTTCCTCCCCACGAACGGGGAGGAACGCGTGACAAGCCTAAGAACGTCTGCGTGGGAGGCTAGGTATACAGTTGTTACAAAGAGTTACACCACATTTTTCCCTCATATCAACGTCAATCTTTCTCAACAGCACAAATACCCGCCGAGCAAAGGCTACATTTTCACAGTGTGAGCTACCTTGCGAAAAGTAGCCTCTTCCAACAACCCTTCAATGCCCGCAATTCGTCACGCAATTCCTAAGCAAAATTAATCGTCAGTTGTGTAGTCAAATGGCGTGACTTTTGCGCGAATAAAGAAATTGCCACAACTCTGATCTCCTAGTACAGAACGCTCACACAATACTCAACCAATGCGGTCAAGAACATGAAAAAATCCTTTGTCGGCAGAGGCTACTTTTTCGCACCACAGCTAAAATAGCGGTTTCATGTTGAAGTAAATGACAAACCTCAGTGCCTTTTCTACCTTGTGTATGGATATTTCCCATGGTAAATTAGTCTCATGAACGGTCCGGACACACACACCACACTCATTTCTCCCGGAAAGGAAAGTTTACCACTATTCTCCCTGCAACCGCAACTAGTATTTAAGGTATTCACGCTCACTTCATTCTCATCATGTCTTCTTCGTCTTTATATCTTTCACAGTTGAAGTACTCAACATCTTCCTCTTTCCTGTACACATTTGTTGTTAATACACTTCTCAACCTTCCAACGCCATTCAACATAATTCTTACTAAACCAATACATCCCGCGTAAACGCCTTAAGGCGTCTTCTTGTTATTATATAATGTACCTGAAGTGTTTGCATGCTTCCAAAGCTTTGCTGCACATGTGTTTTTGTAGCCGTTTTGCAAACTTATAAATATGAAAACGTTGACCAACATGGTTACTCTGTTACAGTAATGTACTTTTCTGGGCTGTTCCACAACTGATCAGGACAATATTGCCAAACACTGAGTGGAAGACGCTTTGATGCAGATTTCCTGGAATGGTTTCTGCAAAAATATTTGCGAGGAACAGCAACAAAAACCTCGCACAGATCGATGGCATTTAACAGTCAAGGTTACGTGACGTGGAAATTGTAAATCCCAGGTGTTAAGAAAATTCAACTTTGTGGCTGAAGTTCACTCACAGTTCATCTACAGCAAGAAACCCAGTGGACGATTGTATACGATCAAAGTTGTATGACCGCGTTACGTTACAGTCTTCAATAACAACGGTCAGCCAAACTTATTTTCAAAAGCAAAAACCTTTCGTCCATCAAGACCAAGTTGCTCCTGTAGTTCCCGAGAACAAAGAAGAATTTCGTTGCAAGTTCGGTGGTTTCTTTAAGATTTTTAAATAATCTGGGGGCAGACCAACACCCCATGTCAAGAAAATTCACAGTAGCCAAACCAACAAAATGATATACGAGGACGCATTGCTACTTGACATGCAGAGTTGCGAAGTAATCAATCGTGTGTCCTCGACCGTTGATTTGGAATCGCTGAGTGTTCTCTCCGACCTTGAAAAAATATTCCTCTGCCACCCAGGGTATGAGTCGTCTAACTTTCCACAAAATTTGACAAATGCTAGAGTGTTATTCTCCACTTCGATCGATCACTGTCTCTATCATCTCGATCACTTCGAATCTTTAGAGTTTGCGCAGGCGCAGTTACGCGAAAAAAAGCCATTTTACGTCATTATTCTCTAGCCAATCAGCGGTTTTTGCGCTCTGTCCGCGGGCGGCACTTGTCCTCGACAACACCGCTGACATTCGGCAGCAGAATTTCGTTCTTAGCAACAGGCTTGTAGTTAGGAGGAACACCCCCTTAAAGACTTTGTGCCAGTTGATTGTTTGTATTGCTTCACTCTTTATTGTTTTAATTTAACAGGATGCTCGTTTGGGTTCCACCGATCGTCTTCGGCGCCACATCATTCTCCGCTGGGGTAATCGCAATGTTATTACCCGAGACACGAGGAAAGCCACCTCCAGACTTCGTCGGAAAGGAAAGCGGAGGAGATGGAAAGGGGATTTTGTCGGAGCAAAAACAAGAATTCGCAGATTACACCTCAACTGTTTAGTTGAGCAATATAAACTGAATGACGACGTCTTTCTTTTCTTTCGTTCGTGTGGATCAAGGGTACGTTCCTTTGGGATGATCCGAAAAAGGATCACTGATCCAAGATCACTTGGATCACGGTGCATCAGAGGTACCGATAAATCCACTCTGGGAAAGGATTTTCAGTTCCTTTGAAGCACCATGATTCAAGTGATCTTAGATCAGTGATCCTTTTTCGGATCATCCCAAAGGAATGCACCCCAAGGCAGTCCTCAAAACGTACCGTTTTCTTTTCCGTTTTTGCCTCCAGTTTACTCCCTAAAAACGTTGTAAATTCTTTTTAAAAGAACCTCTGTTATGCACTTTGTATAAATATCTTTTTGTGCCCCTACCTTGTTTTTGCGCCAATATATGGCGGCAGAAGTTTTTCTAGCTGTTTTTCTATTTAAAAGCTGTTGGGGAAAATGGTGAATTCGAAACACTGTATCCGTACCGGACTTCTTATGAACTCTATCCCTGTAACATTGGGTAGATCTAGTTTCTGCAATCATGTTGCGGATTATTTCACAATTAGATAATTGGAGCCAAGATGTTAGCTTGTTTGTTTGATTGTATTGGATATTATTAAAAACTGAACTACGGATATCAGATTTCCAGCACTTTCATTGGCTCGCCGGACACAGGCTATCAGTTTTTTGTATATACCGAAACAGTGGATAGCGTTGAACGCGCGCGCACCTCGCGCGCGCTGGTTGGCTACTCAAACTCTGGATAGTATTGAACGCGGGCGCTGATTGGTTCGTCAAAGTCCGAATATCCTGTGCTATTTACCTCCGAGCAACTCAGGAAAAAGAGGCGTCCCGATTTGCATCCGTGACAAGTGAAAAAAACATCCATTGTGCTGTGTATTA
>JALIRR010003871.1:22500-32500 GCA_023091755.1 Montipora sp. Colony 1 RG-2022 | reverse complement strand
GAACCGATCCCACTGGTGTTCTCCAGAGGTGGCGACAGTCCATCAGACGAAGAGTGTACAGTGTTCCTGCTCCTCAAGCGCTTTGGCATATTGATGGAAATCATAAATTAATTCGGTAAATTTACATCCTTTTCTCCACCCTGCGAGCAGAGCCTCTCTAAAACTCAGAAGAGGGCGAGCAAGAAAAAAAGGCTCTGCTGGCAGCGTGCCTTTTTTTATGCAAATCTGATTTTTAGGTAACCATGGTTTATTGTTCGTAAACGAATTTCAGCTCTTCTGAAGTTGTGAGGTATGTTATAGGTGGAGAATTGTTGTTCATGGAGGAGTTGATGGTTACTCCAGATTGCCAGTTTACCTTCAAGCATCCACGAACAACAGGGCCTCGACAGTCCTCACATTATTTAAGCAAGCTGTTGCTGAGTATGGGCTGCCATCTAGAGTGAGATGTGACAAAGGTGGAGAGAACTACGATGTTGGATGGTTTATGTTGACTCACCCAAGCAGAGGGCCAGGACGTGGAAGCATTATTGCTGGTGAGTGATGCTTTGTTTCATTTGCAAAGGGCCCCACAGTATACACAAAGACACATTCATTCCAGTGCATTCTAACAGTGGAATAACTTTGGAATTTCTCAGTACTTCAGTACTTAAAAAACTACTGACAAGTGCTGCACAGCCCATGTGTAATACCTACGCCTTACTTATTCCAGTGATGGGTTTCCTATCATCATCATCACTTTTTTTATGAATATAGATCAAGAGCAAAATGTGTTTTAACTTATTTGATTTTGTATCACACTTGACAGGAAAAAGCACCCACAACCAGCGGATAGAGAGGCTATGGCGTGATGTTTTCCAAGGTTGCCTTTGTCTGTTTTATGATTTATTTTATCATCTTGAAAACTGCAATATTCTGGATCCCAACAATGCCATTGACCTCTGGTGTTTGCATTTTGTTTATGTTCCTATTATCAATACACATTTGACCAACTGGAAAAATGCATGGGCAAGACATCCTCTTAGGACGGAGGGAAATCGCAGTCCACTTCACCTATGGATAGCAGGTCTCCACATGAATGTCTGGTCTAATCAAGACGATCAAAAAATGGCTGCTGGGGTAAGCAAATGAAAGGGGGCACCTTTCTTTTGTATTAATTTTATTTGTTCCTATCAAAAATAACCTGAAATATCAACTTATGGTGTATTGCCACTTAATCACAAACTTACATGCATTTGTTTGGCCTTTACTTTCCAGATAAAATCGTGCTCTTATTAACACTAATTTCTAATTATAAACAGTGAACTCTCTTTAGAAAACGTGAACTGTGCTGTTTAAAGCATTGTCTTATAAAGACCAATGAGTACAAGAAGGAGAACATGCCATGCAATTTCTTTAGCACTCAAAAAGTGCATTCTGTTGAGAAAAGGGGCTTACTGTTCTAAGTACTTTTCCAACAAAGGTTAATCCCACAAGACAACAATTGATAGAAATAAGTCACTCCCCTGCGTTTCCCAAAACACCTAACAAAAAATTATGTGGTAATAACCGAAATTTTATGCAAAAATTGGACACACCATATTTCATAATAAATTGGTGTACTGTGCATTACTATCCTAGCGATGATTCTGGAATAACAAGAAATGTATATTTTACACGAACTTTCAATTACTTTCTACCTGATAACATATTAACGGCTTGTGTATCCTAGGATTATGGAATTGATTGGCATGGTCCCCTTCCAGAGCAAGTGGAGAGCGAAACAAGAGTAGAAGTTCCAGACACAGATTCCCCAATAACTGAACCTCAGTTAGAGTCTCTGAGACTCAGAAGCCGTGACAGTCATGACACTTACGGTATTAACTTCTTTTGCCATGTCTTGACAGAGGTCCAACACATGGTTCAACGAGGGACATAATGGAGGAAAACGATTATTGTCCAACATGTATCAAACTTGATTTCCTTTAAGGCTGGTTTACACATGTACGACGCAAGTGTAAGAATACGCAAACTTAGTAGCTTGTTGTTAAATAGTGCCTTTTGTTTTAACAAAAGGCTCTAATGATGAACAAGCTACTAAGTTTGTGTATGCTTCTTGTGTTTATGCTTGTGTCGTACGTGTACACCAGCCTTAATGTGTAAACATTTGTAAATGTGACATTAAAAAAGTTTGAGTGTTCTTTAATTTCATTTTCACGAGCAGTTTACACAAGTCCAAAATGAGCATTCGCAAATGCATAATCATACAGATCATGCAGTATTTTCATAGATGGTAAAGGCTCTATCAGAGATGGTCTGGGGAGTTTCAGGCAATTTATACATGTGTTAGCTGTTGGAATGAAATGCCCTTCATTTGCCTCTACGAAAATGATTGAAGGATGCAAGGCGTAACCAAGTACTGGTTCTTGATCAGCTCCTGTGCAAAACCTTAAAATATCTCCAAGAGCAATATTTCCTCGGCGTCCACCTGTTAAAGCAATCATAAAGTAGATAAGGAGGCTCGAAATAGTTTCTCCTTTTTTCAAACAAATAAACATATTCTGTTTTTAGATACAACTAGGGTAATCATATCAGGACAAAAATTGGCCAGGGGAATGAAGTATCAGTCATAGATTTCTCACATAACACTTTCCTCCAAAATAACGTTACCATGGCAATGATATAAGACATTATCTTGAGCCTTAACATCAACATATATTGTCTTTTTTGAAAAAAACGGGACGGTGAAATCTTCCCATTCAGCGTTACCAGATAATGTTAGAAATAATCTCTAAAATATTTCAAATTCAACAAAATCTGTAGGTCACACGTTTTAAATTAATCTAAGCTAACATGCAGACATTGAAAAAAATCACCGTCAGGAAGCAGAGATATATGCGAGTTAAGTTGCAAAATCAAGAAAAATGAGCGGGGGGGGGGGGGGGGGAAGATCGGCATTTACGCATGCGTCACCCGCTCATTCGAGTGCATGCGCAAGTGAAGCTACAGGCCAACACAAACTGATTTAAGTGACCATGAAACCGTTTGTCTATAATTTTCGTTGTTTTCGCGAATAGGAGATGTCTATTTTATTCCATATGTATAGGAATTAGAAGAAAGGTGAGCGAAACTAGCGGTATTTGTTTATTTCTGGTCACCCACTTTGAATCGTGAGCTGGCGCGAGCAGCTTTTAGAATTGCGTGTGTGGCTTACGCTCGCGCGCTCAGTCGAATACCCTTTCGAGCCTCCTTAAGAAAAACAAAGGCACGTATTTCAGTTAGAAGCCTTAGGTCTGTTTCCTGAGAAGATATTGTACAACAATGATGTACTTATTGTGATAGGCCAGTCTTGTAATGTGTCTGTGAGAAGAAATGGAAAAAATACTTTGCATACCTTGTACACAAAAATGCTTGAAATGTTTCTTGGGTTTTTCGAAACACATAACTTTTTTGCTAAAAAATTAGTAGTCATGAAAATTCAATGAGGGGAGAGCTTTCTACACCACTCCTCCTGTTAGTGGTGAAATTGGAACAGATTTTTCCCTACAACTATTATTGGTGGTCAAAAACGTAACTTACTTGCCACTTCTCTGAGATACTTTACAAAAGCAGTGTAAACTTCCCCTTCAAATACCCTTGTATTAGAGCCCTGCTCGCTGAAGTCAGGCTTCAGAATTTCTTGTATCCTCCTAATTGGTAAAGTAGTGGCCTCATTTTGTCGGAATAGATGAACAAATAGGGGAATCTCCTGTGCAATCTGTAAAAAGCAACAGCATGCATAAAATTTGACCAAAGACTGTTTCACTCTGATTCCTCTGCAGGTTTTTTCCCAGTCCTGTGTGGATACAGTGTTCACATGTACAAAAAATTAATATGTCCCATGTTTCACCTTCTTGTTGTGTAAAAGCAGACAATGACTCTAGGGTGAATGAGTATAATTTATTTACTTGTCCTTTGTCATGCATGCACACCACAACTCTTTAAGAGGGGTGACACTTAACTACAGAAAGACAATGGTTGCTAGGGAAGCTTCTTCGTAATAGAGCCCTACAAAAAAGGTCCCAGGGATGTCTTATGAAGTAACTTTTTGAATGGACTTCTGACACCATTTCAATCAGAGGGCGCATGCGCAACTAGTCCCAGTCTTCTGCCGTGTGTTTCCGTGAAAAACAGGTAAAAGCTCCCAGAAAACAAAAGATAAAGGCGGTTTTCTCACTGGATGGGAACTGTTCCATCATTTTTCACAAACTGTAGCATGGAATTTCTATTTGAACAAAAAATGGAACTGATATTTTGAAAAGTGTATCAAAGGAAAGCCTTATGACGTCATATTTTTTTGCGAAATAATTTGTTTTAAAATGTACTGTATGCTACAGATTTTGTGTTAGAATGTTCTCATACTATTACGTTAAAAATTTGGGAAAAAAAAAACATATTAACTCTCTTGAGTTTTTAGGCATTTCCTGTTTTGTTCACGTGATTTACCAAATATGGTTGTGAGTTGAACCATAAAAAGGAATGTTAAATAGAAAACACTTGGCAAAAAAGGATAACTGTAGAATTAAAGGAATTCAAGGAATGACTATTTGAAGGGGTCCATAGCAACGGTTTGGTAGTTAAGAGCCTGACCCCCCTTAAATTTTAAAAAAAGTATTACACCACACTATATTAACATTACACATGAATAATAGTAATCAAGGCCAAAGTTACTCATTACTCCAAGTAATTTGTCAGACAGCTGTGTTTAGGGTATTAGGCCTAAGCAACAATTTTAAAGTAGCCTGCAAAACAAGTGCATTTAAAGGGTTTAAAAGGGTTAGGAATCATGAAATTACAAACCTGGTAAATTCCCAGCTCATTCAGCCCCTGGCGTAAAGATAACATGCACGGTGAATTAGGATTCACACTGGTAAATAATTCTTCCAGTTGTTCATTTGCCATAAATCGAGGCAGCACACCATTCTGTAGCATACTCAAGGCTGATATGGATGAAACAAATAGTAGAATTTAGACAAAGGACAAAAGGATAAGACAACTGTGCGACATTATACATGTACATACATATGTATGTAAGATTATTCAAAAGTGATGAATTTTTGAGAAATAAACATTCAGTAACTTGTCATGCTACAATCTTGGACAGAATAAAATGGAACAGAAATGCCCCCTCTTCCCCAAATCAAGGATGAAGGTGCGTGAAGGCCAAAACGCGCCATTTTACCATCACTGATTTTGGGGGGAGGGGTGGTCTCAATGTTCCATTTAATTTGTCCAAGATTGTAGATCCAAGCAATGACACAAATTTTGTCGTTACACAGGCACACATGCCTCAACTTTACCTACCAATTACAATTCCAACTATGTGGTAATCACTTGATAAATGTTCCAGCATACCATTATCAAAGTATTTTTCTTTGATTTTTTGCATTATCAGCTGAAAAAACTCTTTTCTCGGTCCACCGTAATCTTGGGCTTCCTGTTGAAACAAGATGGTTCAGATGAAATCTCTCTCTTTTTGTCATTGAAAAGTAATAATCATGCTTCATCCAATACAACTGCACAAAAATTAATTTCCAGTCAACAGGTCTTACCTCTCCATAAAACTGGACCTCAAGAGTTAATCGGTAATTTTGAATGGCCTTAACTTCATTCATTCCAGACAATAGAATGTCATTTCTGTCCACATAGATCAAGTTTGTTTCTCCCTCAGATGAACTGGCTGGATCCACAATCTCAAGTGCTCGACCCTCAACTATTTTAGATTGAAAGTATCTTAACACTTCCACAGGATTGTTATCTAAACCTTTGGATTTGCAATACAATGTTCCTTCCTTCACAATGCTTCTGATGGGGCTTGCTGAAACAGTGGTGGGCTCAAATGGAGAAACAAGTAAATCTTCATCATTATCAGGTACTAATACCTCAGGAGAGGGAGGGGTGAAGTGTTGTTGGGACTGCTCAGAAGATGCTGTGTTCTCAGGTGGACATTGGTTCTGTGGAATTGAGGATGTGCTATTGGCTTGAGGGTCACTGTGGGCTGGAAAATCTACCTGGATATTAGGTTCTTTATCCTCGGGCTGGGAATTAAGTTCAGAAATGAATGTTATATTCTGGGCTAGTGGGTCTTGCTGGGAACAAGGTGTTTCATCTGCATGTTGGGAATCCTGCTGTGAAGGGGATGCTGACAATACAGATGTGACCTCTGATTGAGAAGATGATGAGGAGGAGGATGACATTGACACTGAGGGGGAATGTATTGTCTTCTCTCCAGAACTGAAATTCAAAACAAAGTGGCTGGGTGAACTACTCTGAGTGAACCCATTAAATATCAAACTGTTTTAATTAAGTAGTTCAGCTATCAATGTTAACCCCAGGATGGGGGTGATGGGGGAAAGTGCACAAACACTGGAAATTTTTCATTTTCAATGGTGCCAGGATGAAATTCCACATCCTGTAATCTTTACTTATGCTGATTGATAAAACAACCTGGCAGACGAAAGCATAGACAGAATTACAAGCAACAAGAACAGAAAAGTCTTTTCTTGAAAAAAGTACAAGTAACAGTATGAATGGCCTTGGTGAGATGACATGATGATAACACCGATTCACTAATGATACCATTCACCTTACATTTTTTGAGGCCTTGCTTTCTGACTTTTGAGGTACATGTAAAAAATCTGGACGGTAGGATTTCAGCAAACTCATTCCCAGAGCTGCTCTCTTGTTCCTTCATGATGGCACTAATATCACAATTCCTCCCTGCACAAAATTCCTCCCACCACCATGAGACTTAACATTGATAGATGCATAATGACCAGCTTATAACATGAGTCCCGGATATACTTTAAACTAATTTATAATATCCTGTTTGTGCTAATCATCATTCTGCCAGTCACAAAACAATTTTAAAAAAGAAAATGTTGATAGTTTAAAAGACCCCGGTCTAAGATATGTAGTGACAAAAAACCTGATGAAACAGAGAAATTCAGTGGCAACATTTGTCTGATTAAGGTCAAATACTTGTTGATTTAATTGTATTTTGTGCAACTGCAGAATATATAATTATTGCAACATTCATATAACACCATCATGCATTATCATACCTGCATTGCTTCAAATGGCCACTCAACTCAGCCAGATAGAACATTTTTTTGCAAGCATAGCACATTTCAATTACATCATCAAGCTAAAAAAGATAAACAGCTTCTATCAGTAGATTCCACATATAATGTTAACATGTGTCTTAATTCCATCATTTTAGACCCATGGTTTCACTCAAAGTGTTCCATTCATCTTACTATACCCTGATATACCCTGATATATATTGTTTCAACATTTTTTTCACGTTTCATGCAGCCTCCTGGTGAGCCGCTGGTGATACTTTCCAACCAATAAGAAACAAAACAGTGGTTTTCTTGCACATTAAATAAGGATAGGTATGCAGTGAGTTAAAAAAAGATTAACATCCAGATTATTAAAGAAGTGCATTGTGTGCCCATCTCAAATCTGTTGCTGTTGCAGTGTATAACTGTGTTCCAAACATGTGTTCTGTAACAAATAGTAAAATTACCTGCTCATCTTCCTCATGCACATCAGGGGTGACATCTAGATCTCGCTGAAGGGGTCTGACAAAAATTTTACCTTGACCAGTGAGTTCTTTCAACTTCCTTACAGTGTAAGGTGGGGAGATGGCAAATAGTTTGCGGGTTGTATTCTTGCCACACATTAGAACATACCCCCCTGCCAATTCTAGTTTAGGGTATTCATTTTTCAGTTTTGCATCAAAGTCAGCTGTTGAGCTGTCTAAGTTAAACGCAATTCTTTTCTCGCCAAGAGATGCTTTCCTTAGGCATATGTATTCTTCTGAGGATGGCATTCGTTCGTCCTTAGTTCCACTAAGGCAAACAAATGTTCTGGTCCATGTCTGGATATGTCTTGATTTTTTTGAGGTTGGTTGACTCCAACTTCCCTGTCTCCTCTGTCCTAGTCTCCTTGCTTGGATATGGCAATTCCGTGGAGTATACCCAAATACTTGTTGGTGTTCTAAGTTTGATTGTTCAGATGGAAGCAATGGTGATGTTGACGTGGTTGCTGGGTGTCCAACAGAGGGGGAAACTCGTTCCACTGGTGAGATTCTGGAGTTCTGACTCCTTTCCATATCTGATATGTGATTACTTAAATCGGCCAACAACTCTTTACATTTCTGAAGCTGTGACATTTTTTTCTAAAGGAAAAGGCAACATTCAGTACAGTGCAGTGCTTTAGATAGGCAACCCTAAAACCAGGAATCCGGAATCACAGGTCATTGTTTTACCAATACAGAGAGTAAAAACTATCCTAAACATTCATAAAAGCTAGCCTTAGGCCTAAAAACGTTTGTTTAGGCCTAATTAGGGTTAAGGTTAGCTTTTATGAATGTTTCGGATATTTTTACTCTCTGTATTGGTAAAACAATGACCTGTGATTCCAGATTCCAGGTTTTAGGGTTGCTCGTTTTAGACTCTAAATAATTTTTCTAATATCTTAACTCCGGATGACCTTACATTTTACCTTGGCATGACACGGGTAACCTTATGTATTATAAATGAAAAGCGTTTTGAAGACGTAAAAAAGTCGTGGGAAATAGAAATTTTGCAGTACCAACCAAGGCCATAAGCCTTGTCACGGTTTTGACCGCCATTTTGACGGGTAGCTAAAGCACAAAGAATTTGTAGTGTTTATAAGGGGATCCGATGTCAAATAACTTTCGTTAAACGCTAGTTCTGAACAATTTATGAATTGAGAACTGAAGTTACAGGGCAAAAGATTATACAGACCAAATCTTAGGCACTAACCTTTTACAGAAGTTGCCCGGCAGCGTTTTCAAATTTTCCATATATTTGTCTGTAATTTTTTCCCGCGAATTTTCAGTAACAATTACAGACAAATGTATGGAAAAATCGAAAACACTACCACGCAGCTTTTAACGAAGGCTAGTCCCTAAAAATTGGTCTGTAAAATCCTTAACCCTGTACCTTCAGGTCGCGATTCATAATTTTTTTAAGAACTAGCGTTTAACAAAAACTATTTGACATCGGATCCCCATATAAACACCACAAATTCTTTACGCTTTTCCTACCCGTAATAAGGCTTATTGAAACCGATATCACGAATCACCTAGAGCGGAGGTATTAATAATAATACCTAATCTAAGTTCCTGTTCATTTTATACCTCAAATTACTTATCGTAGTAATCTATAGGTACTTACTTGCTCGATAGAAGCTGCAAATTTTAATGAGGCCCTCGAATCGATCTTGCAAACGTCCACGGCACCCAGTGTTGTCTTGATTGGTCCCCAGACCACGAAACCCGATTGCCTCGCGCCGACCCTCGCGTCCTTTTCTCGTACCCAGACTGTTTGCATTGCCGAATTGAATGTTTGAACTGCCGAATTGAATGTTTGAACTGCCGAATTGAATGTTTGAATTGCCGAACTGAATGTCCGAATTGGCGAGTTGAATGTTTGAATTGGCGAATTATGTCTTTGGATTGGCGAATTGAATGTTTGAACTGACAAATTGAATGTTTGAATTGAAGAATTGAATGTTTGCATTGCAGAATTGAATGTTTGCATTGAAGAATTGAATGTTTGAATTGCCGAATTGAATGTTTGAATTGCCGAATTGAATGTTTACATTGAACAACTGAATGTTTGCATTGAAGAATTGAATGTTTGCATTGAATAATTGAATGTTTGAATTGAAGGATTGAATGTTTGAATTGACCAATTAAATGTTTGAATTGAAGAATAGAATGTTTGAATTGCCGAATTGAATGTTTGAATTGCCAAATTGAAAGTTTGAATTGAATGATTTCGAGTTTAAATTGCAAGATAGAATGCTTGAACTGAAGGTTTGGACTCAACAACAACAAGTTTGAATTTTGGCGGGGATGGATACCCATAAAGGTTTTATGTCACGCAAAGGGTTGAATCGTTTGTGGTCGCCCCAAACCATTTGTCTTTTCTCTACTTCATTTCCCATT
>JALIRR010003871.1:0-15000 GCA_023091755.1 Montipora sp. Colony 1 RG-2022 | reverse complement strand
TTTCATGTACCTTATGCAGAATCATTGTTTTCAAATGTACTCGTCAGCTACTGCTTATCACATGAAGCCTCAGGGAAAAAGATGGATGTCTGCTCAAAGCATGACTTTTCTCTGAGTGATAACTTTGATCTCCTACAGCATGATCTCCAAAGAATTGTATCTCTACCAGAACATCCCTGTTCTGGTGACAAAAGAAATTTTTGTTTGCAAGTCCTAGAACGTCATTACAAACAAGTTGGTGCTGAGATTAAAGAAAATAGGCGTAAAGTGGACTGGCATAATGTAGAAACTGTTGAAAGGTTAGCAAATGATGTGGATATAAAATGTGAGGCCATAACATTTCAAAGGTAGTTCAACCTTGAACGGGTTTATTCTAGCGATTTTAAATAGGCTTTGTGAAAGTTTATTTTTTAACTAATGATGATGACCTTCATTTAAGTGTTGACTAAATTTAGTTCTGGGGCACTGTACTCAAATCAAATCAAATCAACGCATATCAAATCATAGGTTGGTTTATGAGGAGAAGTAAACTGGAGTACCCAGAGAAAAACCTATCAGAGCAGAGTACAGCGCCAACAAACTCAACCCACATATTATGCTGTTAATGTGTCTCGGAATCAAACCCAGGCCACATTGGTGGGAGGCGAGCGCTCTCATCACTGCGCCATCTTTGCTCCCTGATCAAGGGATCAATAAATTATTGATTTCATGTTCCACAAGAAAAGAAGTAGATTGCTATTATGAGGTACTATTGAAATCTTTTCGGGCCACATTCAGCTACGGAATGTGCATAAAAGTTGTCTGTGACAGTTTTTTATCCTGTAACTCATTAATTTTGGCAAGGGACTCTTCTCCGCGCAAGTAGTGTACGTTACTTCACCTTGTCCGCTATGACATGGTAATTAACGATAAGTTGCGTTTATTGTGGTGATAGTTCTATAGTACTGTACAAACAGCCCAGTTACCTTGAACTGGACTTCTGTGACATAGCCACTTACTATAGCTCTAGTAAAGACTGATTACAACATAATAAACATGCAAAACTCACTGCTACTACCACCACCACCACCAGTATTATTGGGGAGTTTAAGATCTACGACGCGACAGGAACGAAAAGGTCACAAATTTTGCATATTTAAAAAAAACACAATAGCTTTGCACGCTCTGCACGTGCATTTTTAGTTTTTGTACATTTCTTTCACGTTTTCGGCAAATCTGCGACGTGAAATGACCAATTCTCAAGTTTTACGGAGAGCGTGAATAAAAGGCAGGGAATTTGAATTTTGTGCCGTAGATTCCATGCCGCACCTCTTAAACAGTTCCTGGAAAGTTACACTAGTTTTTAGAAGTTAGACAAGCCGACATAATGACGAAAAAGATTAATAAACCTGAACTTGCAATTTAAAATGACGTTTTCGTTACCGTCGCGTCGCAGATCTTAACTCTCTATTAGAAGGCTTAAGGACGTTCGCGCGAAAATTTTTCAACATTGATTTTTTTCTGAAACTTTTACCACTGTAAGATGATGAGTTAGTTATGTCAGAAATGTAAAAAAAATGGGGGGTCACCGACTTCGTTTTGGAGAGAACATGCCCGGAAAACACCCAAAATGTGACAAAATCGGGCTTCGTTAGCGAATAAGGCCAGTGTCTGTAAACCCAAATATATTGCAATCAAATCTTTGAAGTGAAATCTTCTCTGCCAAATATTATTTAAGTGGACTTATTAAGTGAATTTAGTCAGCTGGTGAGGTTCCTTAAAGATCAAGTTCGCATTTAGCGACCACAGTTTCACGCGCCTTGCAGCCCGCAAGATGGCAGGATTTGATGTCCCGTGAGCGGAAATCTTGAAATTTTTTTAACTTCCCACATTGAGTTTTTGTTCATTTTTGGACAACGTGGAGACAAATGTAAATAAAATCCGTTTTTGGAAAGAAAAATAGGGGTCACCGAACGTCCAAGACCGTTAAATCCAGGCAAAGCAATTGGCGCGAACGTCCTTAAGCAAGGACGACGACGACAGCTACGAGCCGTTCTTGTGTACAAAGGATTGCGCAACGAGCACAGATATCCAGCTGAAAGTTGAGGGCACCACCGTTACAGATCAAAAGCAAATGTCTGAAATTCTTGTGGATTACTTCTCCACTATAGCTGATGGGATCGGTGGTAACAACACCAGGTTCAAATCACTGAATGATTTTAAGGACCATCAAAAGAAAATGAGGGGACAGAGAGGGAGGCTCAGGGCATTGGCCGGGATATGTCATGTCCACGAAAGTTATTTTTAGACGAGCGAAAGTCTTTGTTCTAGCGGAAGTCTGTCTTCCGAGACGTCCGCATGCACAAGCGTCAAGTCCACTTCGTCCGCCATTACATGAAATCTTTGCTTTTCTTTCAAACATCAGACCGAGGTTGACCTGTATGCGGACGTCTCGGAAGACTGCCACTCGTCTAAAAAAACTTTCGTGGACATGACATATCCCAAGGGCTGGACCGGGAGCCTCCCTCTCTGTCCCCTCATTTTCTCTTGGGACCATCCAAGTGTTCTTAGAATACAATAGAAAAGTGAAAACTGGTCACGCAATGTTGAAGTAAAACCTATCACGCAAGGACATGTCCTAGCTGCTCTAGAATCATTAAACACCAACAAGGCCACTGGATGTGACAATATCCCGGCCAAAGTCTTGAAAATTGCAGCTGATGAATTGGCCAAACCACTTACTGCTCTTTTCAATTCATGCATACTTACCTGTGTTTGGGCAAGTGATTGGAAGCGCGGAGTTTGGACTCCAGTCTACAAAAAGGATGATAGGAACTCCAAGGAAAACTACCGCCCTATAACTTTCCTACAGTGTGTTAATCTATCTCTAAGGTCAAGAGTCATGCCCACTTTGTGGAAATCCGCTAACATCACTCCAATACATAAGAACAATAATAAGAAATTTGTGGAAAATTACAGATCAATTTCCCTGTTACCTATTCCAGCAAAATGTTTGGAGCGTCTTGTGGATACTGCTATTTATGCACATGTTTCGCCTTATTTATCTGAGTGGCAGCATGGATTCGTAAAGGGGAAATCTTGTGAGACACAATTGGTCCTCACTCATTATCACTGGGTCACAGCTTTGGACGAGGGACGACAGGTGGATGTTGCTTTCTTGGACTTCTCCAAGGCTTTTGACAGAGTGAATCATTCAATCTTACTGCGGAAGCTCTGTAGTTTTGGAATTTCTGGCTCCCTACTACAGTGGTGTGAGAGTTACTTGAGTAATCGTTGGCAAAGAACTGTGTTGGATGGTGTCTCCTCCACCTGGTTAGAAGTTCCGTCTGGTGTCCCACAGGGCTCCATTTTGGGGCCGTTATTTTTTGTAGTTTTTATTAGTGACTTACCCGATGTCGTTCTCCCTGGAAATACTATTGCGCTTTTTGCTGATGATTGTAAAATTTCAAGAGTCATTGATGATGCTAGTGATCAATTTTGTTTTCAGCGGGACTTGGATAATCTTCATCAGTGGAGTATTCGCAATGCCATGGTTTTTAATGTCAAAAAGTGCAAAGTTATGAGATTAACAAAGAAAAGGCAACCTTTAGTCTCTAATTATTCCTTGGATAATTCTCCTTTGGAAGAAGTTAAAGAATTCAAAGACTTGGGAGTTACAACTACTGATAATTTTAACTGGAACTCGCACATTGATATTATTGTGTCGAAAGCAAATAGAATGTTAGGGTTAATTAAAAGGACGTGTAGAGGTCTGGACGATCTAAGACTCTGAGAACTCTCTACTGCGCATTGGTTCGATCGAATGTTGAGTACTGCTCTGTGGTATCGTCACCCTATACCAAAAAAAACATAGAAAAAGTTGAAAAAGTACAAAGAAGAGCAACCAAGTTCATTTTGAAGACTGAGGACGATTATGAGACCCGTTTAAAGAAGCTAAATTTGATGTCACTTAAAAACAGGAGAGTTCTAGCTGATGTTACTTTTTTATATAAAGCTCTCAATGGAATAAGCAATGTCAATATTGATTCTTACATTGATTTTTATTCTGATGCTGACCGTTATTCATTTAGGAAATACGATGATTTAACTCTTAAAAAGAAATATGCAAGAACAAACCCACTTAAATATAGTTTTTTTCATAGGATAGTTGACTCCTGGAATCTTCTGCCCTACGATATTCGTAACTTGAGGCAGGAAGTGTAAATATTTTTAAGCGGGGAGTTAAGAAGTTTTTATTGGACAATACATTAAATTAGTTATCCATTTTACTACTGTATTTTCGTATTTTGTATTAGTATATATTCATTGGTGATCTGTTCTTTTTATGGGGTCCTGGACTCCTTTACGGATTATCCATATGGCTATTAATATTATTCTTATTAGCATGTGTTACCTTTAATGCCATTAAATTGTAAAAAGTAAAAATAAAAATAAATAAAATTTTCGAGCAACTAAGAAGATCGCATGTTTGTTGACTCATCGGCATATCGGAGTAAACACAGTTGTGAGACAGCTCTTATTCAATTTGTGGAGGGCTAGAGACATGCAAGAGACGACAATCTGGTTGTGAGCTTGCTGTCAACTGACATGTCACAAGCGTTCGATTCACTCTATCCGCCACTACTATTGAGTAAGCTCAAAGCTTACGGCTTTGAGAACAGCACAGTTCGGCTTTTGGAGAGTTATCTGTGTGATCGCAATTATCGTGTGAAGATTGGAGACCTTCTCAGTTCAAGTAGGACTGTTAACCGAGGCTGTCCACAGGGCTCCGCTCTAGGTCCCTTACTTTAGAATATATTTCAGAACGATTTGTCGTACTGTGTAACAACTAACTTGTCTATGTACGCGGATGATCATCAGATCTATCACACAGGGCGGGATCTGTCCTCTGTAATGTTAAGGCTAAAGGAAAGCGCGTATCAAGCCACTGAATGGTACAATTCAAATCTTCTAGCAGGGAACTTGAAGAAATATCAAATTATGAATATTGGCTACAGCCAAAACGATGATAACATCACTCAAGTAATCAGAATAAACAATCATGATATTAATATAACTAGCTCTCTCAAATTGTTAGGTGTCACAATAGATTCTGAGCTGAATTTCTCAGGGCGTATTAACACGATTTGTAAAAAAGCTAGTCAGAAAATTGGCGTCCTTATGAGACTTAAAAAATTGATTCCTACAAATGCTAAACTTATGCTTTTTAAAACAGCAATATTGCCACACCTTACATATTGCCACCTAGTGTGGCACTTTTGCAGAGCCAGTGATTCTCACAAAATTGAGAGGTTGCAAGAAAGGGGCTTGCGTGCTGTTTTTAAGAATAACGCTAGCTACCCTGAACTTCTAAAAAGAGCAGAACTGCCTAGTTTACAGAATAGAAGACTACAAGACATCTGTGTCTTGATGTATTAAGTCAACAACAATCTATGTCCCCCCTATATTAGTGACGTTTTTATAAATCATAGATCAAAGTATAATTTAAGGCAGTCTGATTTCTCTACTAGCAAATTTAAGATCTACGACGTGACGGCGACGGTAGACGAAAACGTCACCTCAAAATATAACTTGGCTCTATAATAAGTCTTTCGCGATTGTTCACTTTAGTTCGCGTCGTACAATGTGGGCAAAGTATCCTAAAAATAAATCGGTACGAGCGGTTTCAACTTTAAAATAGAGAATGAAGGATTCTCTGTTGCATGCTTATGTTGTCGTCAAAACTTCAAATTTGGTGATTTCACGTCGTCGTTATGCAAAGGACCGCAAACATACTTGCTAAAATCCGTGCTGCACGTGCAGCACGATTATTTATGCTCTTTTAACCGATGATATTATTGTTTTGTTGCGTTGTCGAAGTCGTAGCCGTCGTCGTTTCTTAAATTCCCTAGTAACTGCCAGGCACAATACGGTAACATATGGCAAGCGCTTCCTCCGCCACTTGGGGCCCAAGTTCTGGGGAATTCCCCAGACTTGAGGGAATTAAACACCTTAAAATGTTTCAAAAACAAAATACGTACTATAGATATAGTTACATTAATGGATAACGGATACAAGTGTTGTCATCTCTGCAATTCATAGTTATATATATATATATTTTTAAAAATTGTAAATATTGTAAATATCATTATGTTATTATTATTATTTTTTTATTCTTTACATTCCTATGCTTATATTTATATATTTTACTTTAATTTACATATTTTTATAAAATATGTTTTTGGCCTAAGCTAGGAGGTTTATTAGACACCTTAATAAAGTTTCTATTCTATCAGAAACCCATAAGGGTTGAAACGTGTAACGGCCCCTTGTGTGCTGGGAAACAAGCTTCTGAATATTCAATTTGCTAAGTACCATATTTGGAACAACAAGAGCGAGGGGTTTCCAAATATGGTACTGAGCACTGAAACATTCAACCAACCAGTTCGCACTGAATATTCGGAAGATGTGAACGCGCGTTACACGTTTCAACCCTTATGGGTTTCTGATTCTATTCTATTCTATTCTAACGTCACAAAACAACAGGTTTAATTAGCAAAATCAATAGCTCTGCACGCCCTTTCACGTGCTTTTACATTTTTACACATTTCTTTGCCGTTCTCGTCTGGACAACAGTAGGGAGTTTAAGCAAAGACGGCGGCTACGGCTAGGGCTACGGCTACGGGGACGCCACGAAGCAAGAATATTATTGGTTAAAAAAGGAAAAATACTCGTGTTGCACGTGCAACACGAATTTCCGTGCATTTCTCTGTCGTACTCCACAAAACAGGGACCTTAGGGAGCTTTAGCATCGACGACGGGAACGTCAACGGCAACGAGAACGTCATGTAAAGACATAATTCACGTTATTGCGATAAATTTGCGACTATTCCAAGCCTTTTAATATGACAAAGGTGTTTCAGTCCCTCAGGAGTGAAACCGTTACGAGCGGCGCTTAATTTCGGGGAGAAAAATGAAAATTTATCTCCACGTGCTGACGTTCTCCATAAAACCTCAAACTTGGTAATTTCACGTTGTTGCTTTGCTGACGACGGCAAAGAAATGGACAAAAATGAAAAACGCACGTGCAGGGCGTGCAAAGCTATTGTTTTTGCCCACTAAATATGCAAATTTGTGACATTCTCGTTGCCGTCGCCGTTGTCGTTGCTAAAGCTCTCTCTTAAAGCAACGACAACGGCGACGGCAACGAGAACGTCACAAATTTGCATATTTAGTGGGCAAAAACAATAGCTTTGCGCGCCCTGCACGTGTGTTTTTCACTTTTGTCCATTTCTTTGCCGTCGTCAGCAAAACTATAACCTGAAATAGCCTAATTTGAGGTTTTATGAACAACTTCAGTACTTGAGGATAAATTTTCATTTTCAGCCTTAAATTGAGCGCCGTTCCTACCAGTGTCATTTTTGAGGAACTACCACACCCCAGTCATATTGAAAAAGGTTGAAATACTCACGAAGCGATTAAAATAACGCGAATTTATATATTGAGATGACCTTCTCGTTGCCGTCGCCGTTGTCGTTGCTTAAGCTCCCTAACAACAACGTGAAATCCCCATCATTTAGGTTTTGACGACAACGTGAGCATATCACAATGAAACAGTCATTTTCTGTTGTGACTTTAAAACCGCTCGTACCTATTCAGTTACAGGATACTTCGCCTGTATTGTACAAAGTGAACGAGACGGAATAATCGCGCGTGCGTGATGTGTTGGCCACACCGGGTTGTTAAACTGGGTTGGTGTTAGCGCGTGTCACCTTGCTTTTATTGCTGCATATAATAGGGCCGTTTATACGAGGGAAAAGAACTTCAAGCCGCGACTTACACTGGTCGCGGCTTACATAAGACGCGAACTGGGCCATTTATACAAGTGCGGCTTTCATAAGACGCGAAATCCTCGTAAGAATGGTTCGCGGCTAAGTTCGCGGCCAACTGGTCCAATGATGACGTAATTTATTTTGATGCGTCGAGTTGTGGGTTAATTAACTGTGAGACAAGATTTGCGACAATAAAAGATAAATGGCTCGAGTAAGCAAACAAGCGAAGAAAAATTATTAAACTTTAAGTTTACATGTAATCCAGTATCGATCCAGTAAAGTCGTAAACGAACACTTTAGGTGTGCTGTGCGGAACTGGCTGAAGTGACGATATTATCATTAAGTAACTTAGCAATTTCAATGCCACTACAAATAGTAAGAAGCTGTTTCTCTTGTGCGGAACTCCACATTCGCTTATTCGCTGAATCTTTTTCTTAATTAGAAATACGTGATTCGTTGTTCGCGCTCGCCATTTTTCTCAGGCAAATGGACGAGACCAAACAGGAAGTCTGGGCCATAAGAACAGAAAAAGTACATGCGCAGGAGCCGTTCACGGCTTGAGCATGCCGCGGACAACGGTTGAGTACAATATAAACACTTTCACGTCCAAGGTAAACCGCGGCCAAGATAAGCACAGCCAAAAACCCCTTGGCCAGGATAAGACGCGGCTTGAGCTAGCGTAAGAATTCGATGCCTTAAATATACATGGCAAAGTCATTTTATCTCTCATGTGGTAAGCACTGAAAGTCGCAGATTACAAAGCTGTGCGCACGCGCCCTAGTAAAGGTAACATACATACATGCATGCATGCATAAACTTTATTCAGAAATCAAAAGTCTTCGTTAACTGCACACACCAGGGTTACTGCTTAGTATCTGGCTGGAAATCGTCTTCTCACTTTTTACCCTGGCCGCGCTTCGGCCATTTGATGAGGGCCAGTCTCGAGCTTCTCAAGTTGTCTCCTTCTTGCCCAAAAGAATTCTGGGTAATTCTGCCATTCCATGACAAGGGAACATTTACGCATGCGCCGACGGAATGTTTGAACAAGAGAGAAAAACGCAGTACCTCCAGACACCGGCGCTGGAGCGTCGTACCAAACGAGTCATCCCGGGATTTCGGCCCGTGCGATCGCTTTTGGACGCAGTTGGCCCTTCACTGCTTTCTGCTACCGACCTTGCCTCCCGGTACGGCATTGAGGGAGAGATATGTCGGCCCCTAAACCATATGTGACAAATCCCACGCCTACTCACAGCTCCAAACCGCCCTTGTCAATTTAACGTAAGAATTCGATGCCTTAAATATACATGGCAAAGTCATTTTATCTCTCATGTGGTAAGCACTGAAAGTCGCAGATTACAAAGCTGTGCGCACGCGCCCTAGTAAAGGTAACATACATACATGCATGCATGCATAAACTTTATATTATCTCGAATTTTAGGTTAACTACAAGAGCTAATGTCTTCGAGACATTACATTTACAGCTAAAATACATAGCATATACAGATACATACTAAATGCAGAATATTTGAAGATATACCAATTAAACAGAAAGGCCGCTGTACAAAAATGCAGCACTGGATTCTCTTTTGAAACCAGTAAGCTCAGTGGTACGGATAAAATCAGGTAGCGCATTCCGCAACTTAGCTGATACGTAAGAAAAAAAGACTAAGAAAGAAAAACCCTTCAAAGAAAAAAAAAAGAAAACTCTGGTAAAGTACTATGAGGAGATTTTGAACGCGCTCCTTGCATAAAGATGTAGAGTCTGACTTTACCAGTAAGAGAACAGGTAATCTGCAAATATAAATCTGGTTATTCTCTCATTTACATTATACCGTTCCTTTGACTCGAGGATCTCAGCGAAAAAAGCACAAAGTTGTCGTGAATTTTCTATGACAAAGATTTGTTCAGAAATCAAAAGTCTTCGTTAACTGCACACACCAGGGTTACTGCTTAGTATCTGGCTGGAAATCGTCTTCTCACTTTTTGGCCGCGCTTCGGCCAATGATGAGGAAAGTCTGCCATCTCAAGTTGTCTCCATGATTCTGGGTAATTCTGCCATTCCATGACAAGGGAACATTTACGCATGCGCCGACGGAATGTTTGAACAAGAGAGAAAAACGCAGTACCTCCAGACACCGGCGCTGGAGCGTCGTACCAAACGAGTCATCCCGGGATTTCGGCCCGTGCGATCGCTTTTGGACGCAGTTGGCCCTTCACTGCTTTCTGCTACCGACCTTGCCTCCCGGTACGGCATTGAGGGAGAGATATGTCGGCCCCTAAACCATATGTGACAAATCCCACGCCTACTCACAGCTCCAAACCGCCCTTGTCAATTTAACAAGAATTCGATGCCTTAAATATACATGGCAAAGTCATTTTATCTCTCATGTGGTAAGCACTGAAAGTCGCAGATTACAAAGCTGTGCGCACGCGCCCTAGTAAAGGTAACATACATACATGCATGCATGCATAAACTTTATATTATCTCGAATTTTAGGTTAACTACAAGAGCTAATGTCTTCGAGACATTACATTTACAGCTAAAATACATAGCATATACAGATACATACTAAATGCAGAATATTTGAAGATATACCAATTAAACAGAAAGGCCGCTGTACAAAATGCAGCACTGGATTCTCTTTTGAAACCAGTAAGCTCAGTGGTACGGATAAAATCAGGTAGCGCATTCCGCAACTTAGCTGATACGTAAGAAAAAAAGACTAAGAAAGAAAAACCCTTCAAAGAAAAAAAAAAAAAAACTCTGGTAAAGTACTATGAGGAGATTTTGAACGCGCTCCTTGCATAAAGATGTAGAGTCTGACTTTACCAGTAAGAGAACAGGTAATCTGCAAATATAAATCTGGTTATTCTCTCATTTACATTATACCGTTCCTTTGACTCGAGGATCTCAGCGAAAAAAGCACAAAGTTGTCGTGAATTTTCTATGACAAAGATTTGTTCAGAAATCAAAAGTCTTCGTTAACTGCACACACCAGGGTTACTGCTTAGTATCTGGCTGGAAATCGTCTTCTCACTTTTTACCCTGGCCGCGCTTCGGCCATTTGATGAGGGCCAGTCTCGAGCTTCTCAAGTTGTCTCCTTCTTGCCCAAAAGAATTCTGGGTAATTCTGCCATTCCATGACAAGGGAACATTTACGCATGCGCCGACGGAATGTTTGAACAAGAGAGAAAAACGCAGTACCTCCAGACACCGGCGCTGGAGCGTCGTACCAAACGAGTCATCCCGGGATTTCGGCCCGTGCGATCGCTTTTGGACGCAGTTGGCCCTTCACTGCTTTCTGCTACCGACCTTGCCTCCCGGTACGGCATTGAGGGAGAGATATGTCGGCCCCTAAACCATATGTGACAAATCCCACGCCTACTCACAGCTCCAAACCGCCCTTGTCAATTTAACGTAAGAATTCGATGCCTTAAATATACATGGCAAAGTCATTTTATCTCTCATGTGGTAAGCACTGAAAGTCGCAGATTACAAAGCTGTGCGCACGCGCCCTAGTAAAGGTAACATACATACATGCATGCATGCATAAACTTTATATTATCTCGAATTTTACGTTAACTACAAGAGCTAATGTCTTCGAGACATTACATTTACAGCTAAAATACATAGCATATACAGATACATACTAAATGCAGAATATTTGAAGATATACCAATTAAACAGAAAGGCCGCTGTACAAAATGCAGCACTGGATTCTCTTTTGAAAACCAGTAAGCTCAGTGGTACGGATAAAATCAGGTAGCGCATTCCGCAACTTAGCTGATACGTAAGAAAAAAAGACTAAGAAAGAAAAACCCTTCAAAGAAAAAAAAAGAAAACTCTGGTAAAGTACTATGAGGAGATTTTGAACGCGCTCCTTGCATAAAGATGTAGAGTCTGACTTTACCAGTAAGAGAACAGGTAATCTGCAAATATAAATCTGGTTATTCTCTCATTTACATTATACCGTTCCTTTGACTCGAGGATCTCAGCGAAAAAAGCACAAAGTTGTCGTGAATTTTCTATGACAAAGATTTGTTCAGAAATCAAAAGTCTTCGTTAACTGCACACACCAGGGTTACTGCTTAGTATCTGGCTGGAAATCGTCTTCTCACTTTTTACCCTGGCCGCGCTTCGGCCATTTGATGAGGGCCAGTCTCGAGCTTCTCAAGTTGTCTCCTTCTTGCCCAAAAGAATTCTGGGTAATTCTGCCATTCCATGACAAGGGAACATTTACGCATGCGCCGACGGAATGTTTGAACAAGAGAAAAACGCAGTACCTCCAGACACCGGCGCTGGAGCGTCGTACCAAACGAGTCATCCCGGGATTTCGGCCCGTGCGATCGCTTTTGGACGCAGTTGGCCCTTCACTGCTTTCTGCTACCGACCTTGCCTCCCTGTACGGCATTGAGGGAGAGATATGTCGGCCCCTAAACCATATGTGACAAATCCCACGCCTACTCACAGCTCCAAACCGCCCTTGTCAATTTAACGTAAGAATTCGATGCCTTAAATATACATGGCAAAGTCATTTTATCTCTCATGTGGTAAGCACTGAAAGTCGCAGATTACAAAGCTGTGCGCACGCGCCCTAGTAAAGGTAACATACATACATGCATGCATGCATAAACTTTATATTATCTCGAATTTTACGTTAACTACAAGAGCTAATGTCTTCGAGACATTACATTTACAGCTAAAATACATAGCATATACAGATACATACTAAATGCAGAATATTTGAAGATATACCAATTAAACAGAAAGGCCGCTGTACAAAATGCAGCACTGGATTCTCTTTTGAAACCAGTAAGCTCAGTGGTACGGATAAAATCAGGTAGCGCATTCCGCAACTTAGCTGATACGTAAGAAAAAAAGACTAAGAAAGAAAAACCCTTCAAAGAAAAAAAAAGAAAACTCTGGTAAAGTACTATGAGGAGATTTTGAACGCGCTCCTTGCATAAAGATGTAGAGTCTGACTTTACCAGTAAGAGAACAGGTAATCTGCAAATATAAATCTGGTTATTCTCTCATTTACATTATACCGTTCCTTTGACTCGAGGATCTCAGCGAAAAAAGCACAAAGTTGTCGTGAATTTTCTATGACAAAGATTTGTTCAGAAATCAAAAGTCTTCGTTAACTGCACACACCAGGGTTACTGCTTAGTATCTGGCTGGAAATCGTCTTCTCACTTTTTACCCTGGCCGCGCTTCGGCCATTTGATGAGGGCCAGTCTCGAGCTTCTCAAGTTGTCTCCTTCTTGCCCAAAAGAATTCTGGGTAATTCTGCCATTCCATGACAAGGGAACATTTACGCATGCGCCGACGGAATGTTTGAACAAGAGAGAAAAACGCAGTACCTCCAGACACCGGCGCTGGAGCGTCGTACCAAACGAGTCATCCCGGGATTTCGGCCCGTGCGATCGCTTTTGGACGCAGTTGGCCCTTCACTGCTTTCTGCTACCGACCTTGCCTCCCGGTACGGCATTGAGGGAGAGATATGTCGGCCCCTAAACCATATGTGACAAATCCCACGCCTACTCACAGCTCCAAACCGCCCTTGTCAATTTAACGTAAGAATTCGATGCCTTAAATATACATGGCAAAGTCATTTTATCTCTCATGTGGTAAGCACTGAAAGTCGCAGATTACAAAGCTGTGCGCACGCGCCCTAGTAAAGGTAACATACATACATGCATGCATGCATAAACTTTATATTATCTCGAATTTTACGTTAACTACAAGAGCTAATGTCTTCGAGACATTACATTTACAGCTAAAATACATAGCATATACAGATACATACTAAATGCAGAATATTTGAAGATATACCAATTAAACAGAAAGGCCGCTGTACAAAATGCAGCACTGGATTCTCTTTTGAAACCAGTAAGCTCAGTGGTACGGATAAAATCAGGTAGCGCATTCCGCAACTTAGCTGATACGTAAGAAAAAAAGACTAAGAAAGAAAAACCCTTCAAAGAAAAAAAAAAAAACTCTGGTAAAGTACTATGAGGAGATTTTGAACGCGCTCCTTGCATAAAGATGTAGAGTCTGACTTTACCAGTAAGAGAACAGGTAATCTGCAAATATAAATCTGGTTATTCTCTCATTTACATTATACCGTTCCTTTGACTCGAGGATCTCAGCGAAAAAAGCACAAAGTTGTCGTGAATTTTCTATGACAAAGATTTGTTCAGAAATCAAAAGTCTTCGTTAACTGCACACACCAGGGTTACTGCTTAGTATCTGGCTGGAAATCGTCTTCTCACTTTTTACCCTGGCCGCGCTTCGGCCATTTGATGAGGGCCAGTCTCGAGCTTCTCAAGTTGTCTCCTTCTTGCCCAAAAGAATTCTGGGTAATTCTGCCATTCCATGACAAGGGAACATTTACGCATGCGCCGACGGAATGTTTGAACAAGAGAGAAAAACGCAGTACCTCCAGACACCGGCGCTGGAGCGTCGTACCAAACGAGTCATCCCGGGATTTCGGCCCGTGCGATCGCTTTTGGACGCAGTTGGCCCTTCACTGCTTTCTGCTACCGACCTTGCCTCCCGGTACGGCATTGAGGGAGAGATATGTCGGCCCCTAAACCATATGTGACAAATCCCACGCCTACTCACAGCTCCAAACCGCCCTTGTCAATTTAACGTAAGAATTCGATGCCTTAAATATACATGGCAAAGTCATTTTATCTCTCATGTGGTAAGCACTGAAAGTCGCAGATTACAAAGCTGTGCGCACGCGCCCTAGTAAAGGTAACATACATACATGCATGCATGCATAAACTTTATATTATCTCGAATTTTACGTTAACTACAAGAGCTAATGTCTTCGAGACATTACATTTACAGCTAAAATACATAGCATATACAGATACATACTAAATGCAGAATATTTGAAGATATACCAATTAAACAGAAAGGCCGCTGTACAAAATGCAGCACTGGATTCTCTTTTGAAACCAGTAAACTCAGTGGTACGGATAAAATCAGGTAGCGCATTCCGCAACTTAGCTGATACGTAAGAAAAAAAGACTAAGAAAGAAAAACCCTTCAAAGAAAAAAAAGAAGACTTTTGTAAAGTACTATGAGGAGATTTTGAACGTGCTCCTTGCATAAAGATATAGAGTCTGACTTTACTAGTAAGAGAACAGGTAATCTGCAAATATAATCTCACTTTTT
>JALIRR010003870.1:35000-40085 GCA_023091755.1 Montipora sp. Colony 1 RG-2022 | reverse complement strand
AATTACAGCGAATTGAAAGCACAACTTTGTCGCGAATTTTCTATGATAAAAACTTGTTCAGAAATCCAAAATATAAGTTAACCGCATACACCAGGCCTACTCCTGAGTATCTGGCTAGAAATCATTTCCTCTGGCCGCGCTTCAGCCATTCGATGAGGGCCAGTTGCCTCGCTCATGCCCAAAACGAATTCTGGGTAATTCTGCCATTCCATGTCAAGGGAAGACTCCCGATTCTCATTTCATAGTTTTTTTTTTCTTTTTATAAGTGTCGGGCCACCCAGTCCTACCAGCAAAATACCGCATCGATTGAAGTTTTTAGCTTACAAAACTTGACCAAATTGTACCGGTAGGGCCTGGAATTGGTTCACAGATAGGCCAGAGAGACAATTTCACTCGTGAAGCGCCATGTTTACAACAGCGCATTTTAGGCGTCCCAGTCTGCATGAAAAGCATCTCTCAGACACGCACGGTTCTTACGTTACGTTTATGCCTGTAGAATCCTGCTAAAAACCATGCAGCATCTTAATTTCGTTGGTAGGCTAGGTATCGGAGCGCCTGAACATTCACGCATGCGCTGACGGAATGTTTGAAAAAGAGAGAAAAACGCAGTACCTCCAGACACCGGCGCTGGAGCGTCGTACCAAACGAGTCATCCCGGGATTTCGGCCCGTGCGATCGCTTTTGGACGCAGTTGGCCCTTCGCTGCTTTCTGCTACCGACCTTGCCTCCCGGTACGGCATTGAGGGAGAGATATGTCGGCCCCTAAACCATATGTGACAAATCCCACGCCTACTCACAGCTCCAAACCGCCCTTGTCAATATAGCGTAAGAATTAGATAGCTTATATATTTAAGGGAAAAGTCATTTTATCTGTCATATGGTAAGCACTGGAGTCGCAGATTACAAAGTGTGCGCACGCGCCCTGCTAAAGGTAACATACATACAGGCATAACCTTTATTTCATCTCGAATTTCCGAATAACTACAGGAGCTAATTACATCTAAAATACATAGCATACAGAGGTACCTACTAAATACATAATATTTAAAGATATATTGATTAAAAAGAAAAGCCGCTGTACAAAATGCGGCCATGGATTCTCTTTTAAAACCAGTAAACTCATAGGTACGGATAAAATAAGGTAGCGCATTCCGACACTTAGCTGATACGTAAGAAAAAAGAGAACTAAGACCATAACTGGTTGTTCCAGGTTTATTGAGGAACAGAATGTGATTTTCGCGAAGATCATGCATAAGAAGGGGACGGGAGAGAAAACGCATTTTTCATATAAGCAGAAAAACCCTTTTTTTAAAAAAAAAACAAAAAAAACAAAACAAACAAACAAACAAACCAAAAAAAAAAAACATACTTTTATCAAGTAACACTTGGAAATTTTGAACGCGCTTATTGCATAGAGATGTAGAGCTTGGCTTTCGTAGTAAGAGGACAGGTAATCTGCAAATACACATATCGTTATTCTCTTATTTACATTATTATACCGTTTCTTTGACACGAGAATTACAGCGAATTGAAAGCACAACTTTGTCGCGAATTTTCTATGATAAAAACTTGTTCAGAAATCCAAAATATAAGTTAACCGCATACACCAGGCCTACTCCTGAGTATCTGGCTAGAAATCATTTCCTCTGGCCGCGCTTCAGCCATTCGATGAGGGCCAGTTGCCTCGCTCATGCCCAAAACGAATTCTGGGTAATTCTGCCATTCCATGTCAAGGGAAGACTCCCGATTCTCATTTCATAGTTTTTTTTTTCTTTTTATAAGTGTCGGGCCACCCAGTCCTACCAGCAAAATACCGCATCGATTGAAGTTTTTAGGTAGGGCCTGGAATTGGTTCACAGATAGGCCAGAGAGACAATTTCACTCGTGAAGCGCCATGTTTACAACAGCGCATTTTAGGCGTCCCAGGATATTTGTGAAACCTGGTACCATGGCTCTTGCGTGGGGATTACTGAAGTTGCAATAGTTTTATCGTCATATTGTGCATGCAGCTTGACTATGCACAGACTTATTACAATCTAGTTTAATAATGCTTCACAAAAGAATGCCAGTTATGTTTTTCTTGTGTTTCTAAATAAATATAGAATTCATTTAAGGTGCTGGGTATTATTTTCTAGTTATAGTTAGGTTCTGGATTGCCCAGTATAATTGTACTTAAAACGTTAATCTTGCATTTTATTTGTAACTCTTATCCCCCTCTAGGAGGGGCGAACTTTGCTTGTTTTGTAGCCCCATCTATAAGGGGGAAATTGAAAACTTTGGCTGAGCCCTTTGCAAATTCCACTTCCTTGCCTAGGGTTCCCCCCCCCCCCCCCAGGGGATGGCCAATGATAGGTGCATTAGTTATCATGGAATCAAGGGCTATATGATTACTGATGTCTTGAACTTTGTCCATGAAAAATTGACTTTAGGTTGCTATCGTGATGTGGAGGAGACACAGCCTTTTCAACATCAAAAAAACCTATCTATAACTTAAAACAAACGGTTTTGGTCAGCGTCAACAACCTTTTTCTTGTAATATTCTGCATTGCTCAACAAACTGAGTTATGAAGCCACTCAGTTTGGAGCAGGTCAATCTGTTGGCCTCATTTGTTTGCGCGGAAAGGACTCAATGAATGAAGAAATGTGCGGGAAACAATTAGTTTAAAGCATAGCAAAAAAAAAAAAAAAGTAAAGGAACCATGTCATACAGGTTACGCAGTCCCCTGCGAGCAGGGTCTCTTTCGATCTTCCTAGATAAGTCGGGAAGAGAAAAGTAGACTCTGCCAGCCGGCTCGACTTTCTTTGATTTGCCGCTCATCCAAAGAAATGGATGGGTCAGTGCAGTTTCGACTTGTCAAACCTGTTTTTTTTTGTGCGCATAATCAATCGTCACGCGTCATCAATATTTTTAAAATTTACAACAGCGTGACAATTTTTAAACGTCTAAATTCCCATGAGTATTTTCTCCGTATGTCGGTTACAGAAACTAGTTTGCCAGAATTGAGAAACCTATTAATTTTTTCAGTTAAAATTGAAATGGCAATTTGAAAACTTGAACTATCTTGAGTTTCGAAGGAAATAATTCCTTGGTTGTCGTATGTCTGCCAGAGTTGTTCGAAAATATCCCTACTCACTAGTCACGCTTGACTGACTCCCGAATACGTTTGAATTTTTAACGCATGCTCAACACGAAATGTTGAGCCGGCTGGCAGAGTCTCCTTTCCTCTTCCCGACTTATCTAGGAAGATCGAAAGAAACTCTGCTCGCAGGGTAGTTGCACAGTTACTTAGACTAAAAACTGCATTGTTCCTTTTGCCATTTCATCATTGTTAACAAAAGCATATACGTAAAATCGGTGTAGTCCAGTGCGTATAAAAAATGCCTGCCTAACATATGGAAAAAAACAATGATTGCAGTATCATATATATATATATCGCTCGAAATATTACCAAGTATAACGAACATAAAGTAGCACGGAACTGAGCCGCAAGTACGAAAGGGATCTGCCACCTGCCACGTATGGTCCACACGTATGGTCTAGGGGCCGGCCTCACTGCCTATGGGGAATACCTCGTAGGTATCTGACAGCTGCAAGGGGGCCCAAGGTTGGGACTGGTACAAGTGATCCGTGGGCCGAAATGTCGGGGGTTATTGTCATGGTGCAACGCTCAGGCTTAAATGTCCAGAGGAACCGCTACTGGTTCCTTTTTCTGTTTTAGGCATTTGTTCTGCACATGCGCAAATCGTCTGGTGCACCATCTCACGTGGGAGTAAAATACTGGTGGTGACTAGAATGACTAGAGTTTTGTGTATATCAAGTACCATACGACCTTACTATATTTTTACTAAGTATAAATATGGTGCCACCAGAGCAATTTATGAAAGCTAACCATTTCGAGTTGTCTCTTAGACCTAATCACTAGATATCAGTGGCTGTGCCTGACCCAGCAGTTATTCTCTGCCTAAATAGAATGTCGGTTATCTACCAAAGGGGGTTAACACTGAGGTCCCCACAAATTTTGCATAAGCATTGTTTCTAGTTTCTCTTGGGACTTACAATGGTCCTAAGAGAAAACAAAAACAATGCTTATGCAAATTTGGGGAGGCAAACAAAGAGTATTATGGTATTTTCCGAAGTGGCCCATATATTTTGTACCCCGCCCGAGCCTCGTTTTGAAATGTTTGGGAACGAGTTTCGGTGGGGAAAACAAAAGTTTTCAATCCCTCGGGACTCAAAATGACCGCCGTGTGATTAAGGCCCATTTTCTCGTCAATCTCTCCCCATCCCTTCACACTCTCGTGATCCAAACCAAAACCTAACCCCCACCCCCACTTTCAAACTTACTCCGCGGCCCCTACAAAGATTATATACCGATCTCCCGATATTGCTCCAAAAGCTATCTTTATAGGTAACCTCCACGTCGACTAATGAATAATTTCAAACCGAACAAAATAATGTTTGGAATCAAATTTGATCGACAATTGTCTTCAAAACAGAGTTTGTATCGAAAAAAGTGAGTTTTACAATCACTTATTTTCACTTTCAAATTTCGTTGTTGCCCTATTGTTGAAACAATAGGGCAACCATGACACGTCACAATTATTCAAGATGGCGGCGCCCGGAAAATTTGAAAACCAAAACGATGAAAACGCTTTCATTGGAAAAATTGGGAACACTGTTTATTGTAAAAATTATTTTCTGTGATTTAAAGTTATTTTATTTTAGTGGAGGTTACCTTTAAATAAACTGGGGTCATGTCTTAAATAATTTTAAACATTGTGAGAGCATTTTGCTTGGTGCACCTCTCTTTGAAATTTGACCAGCCGAGATCGTGTGGCGATGTTCGTGAAGTCGCGGAACTACAACGTGACACAAACCGACCGCGCTTTTTTGCCAGACCGCGACAGAAACAACTAAGCCTCTTTTTTTCATCATTGATGTCGCGCCATCGCGCTATAACAAAGTCTATTCCCCTGATCTATCTTCAGTTTTCAATGGTCATTGTTCCGATGCCTTTGGATTCTCGATAGTAATAGTTGTCCGAAGAAGTCTCCCGCTGTTATGACTATCAGCGAGCTGCGGAT
>JALIRR010003870.1:22500-30000 GCA_023091755.1 Montipora sp. Colony 1 RG-2022 | reverse complement strand
TAATTATCATACACAATGTAGACTCATTTCATGTGACTAACCCCCCCCACCTACCTCCATTCCTGGCCCAAAGAAGACTAATTTTTAATATCTCAATGTTGCAGCTCCCTGCTTCTTGTACCTGTTTTTCATAGAGCCCTCCAAAATTTTTCAGTTGGCCCAGCTGTTCAAAAGGTGGATAATGCTACATTGTATCCACTAGAAAATCACTATCCATACACCTTATTCCAAAATGGCCACCATTTAAATATTCTTTTGTTTTTATTCAAATTAGCCCTTGATGCCTCGTTCTTAAGCTTAAAATTCAAAAGAATATTTTATCTTGAACAAGGCAACAAGGGCCAATTTGTATGTGCATAAATCAGCGGACATTTTGGAATAAGGGGTATTGGATAGTGTAATCGGTTTCGCTATGACTTATTAACTGGATACACTGATTTATCCAGTGGATAGCGCTATCCATCATTTGAACAACTGGGGTCTGAAGTGTTTTATCTTGACCTTGGCCTCGAATTGAATTACAATCAAAAAGTTATGACAATGTCATCTCACTACATTGAGCACATCTACATGTAACATGAATTTGAGGTTAAATATTTAAATTCCTTACCCCTCTGCCATGAGGGATGTCTACAAATGTGACATTTGTTGCTGGAACCTAATTGTAACTTTTGTGACACTAGAGTTGCAATAATGTGTGTGTAAATTTTGAGAATTGGCATTGAGTTTTAACACCCCATAAATCACTTGCCTTAATTGCCTTGGGAACTCAAAAAGTCAAAATTTTATTTCTCATGGTATGATGGTGAAGCAGAAATTGGAATTCTGAATTGAAAGATAGTGTACAGGCAACAGGCAAAAATAGATAATAATTATTTTGTAGGAGGTTGATTGTTTAACCCATTCACCCCTCAGGCGAGCTTGCGACACCCTCAGTTCATGAGGAAAATAGGATGGCGTTAGACAGAGTAAAATCTGTTAGGTGTCACTTCCAGGAGTGAATAAGTTAACTCATTCACCCCTCAGGTGCCTTAGGACACCCCAGTTGTCTGTTACATGTAAGTCTCACTGCCAGGAGTCAATGGGTTAATTCTTGCTTACATGACATGTGGGACTTTTTATGCCTTGTGGAGGTTTTGAGTGCTTGTCTCTCTTGTAGTAATAATATTACATCTCGCGTATAAGTATCATAAGTCATCAGTAAAGCCAAGGGCTTAAGAGGCCTAACATTGCCAAAACTGCTTGCATTGTTTTAAGATCAGTCTACACTGTACTTCATTGATAGGAAATCAGCAAGGAAAGTCCTTTGTCAAACAGGGTGAAAGTTTTACGAGAACTTTGTGATTTCCTGGTCAGTCGAAGGGTGGAAGATGTGAGTATAAATTTCATTGAATTCATTTTTTATCTGCTTCAAGGTGATCAAGTGTGACGAACTAATGAACATTACTATCTGAGAAACTTATGTCCTGATTTCTCCTTTTTACATTCAGTAGATTTCAAGTGCAACTATCTAAACATGGATGTACAGTGTATCATCATGATGTCTGAGCAGAATATTATTATTAATTTTCCTTCGCGTTTGTAGCATGCCATTGAAGCAGCATGGGAAGCAGTCAAGGATCTCCTTGAATCCAGCAGTCCATTAGAAGCACGCCATGTCACTCTCCAATTTCTGACAGTCATGATTTCTGCACAGGTTTGGTGTCTTCATTCATAAAGTTGCTTTCTTCAGGGATGCTTGTGATTTTTTTTTTAAATATAAAATCTATTCTTAAAACACAAACTCAGTTGTTGAGCATTATTGTCATAATTTTTTCAAAGTGATATGGAACCCAAATGCTTGAAGATAGCAATGGGGCAATAGTGATCCAGGAATGCACAAAATACAGCGCTGACCATGAGTTATGGCTACAGTAGGCTTCTCCCCCAATTACAGCTCTAGTTACTAGCCTTTGGAGATCTAAAATCTGGAGATTTATTTTATCTGGAGACCCCTCCAAGGGAGCAAGGAACGTACAAGGGAGCAAAGTCTTGAAAAGGTTCATTTAAGGACGGTCCCTACTAATTCAAAGGTATTTTTGCGCGGTTTACTGAATATGCGGGAAATGCAGATCTTAACAAAATTAATGTTATTGAAATCCAGAAAGAAAATTGGGGTAACCATTTTTGGAAGATAATATCAACAATACCTGTCAAAAGCTTTAAAATACGAAGCAATGTATGGCGTTCTTTTCCAAATTGAAGCTTAATTATCTCATCTGAAAAATGCGTGGTTACCTCCAATTTTCTTTTTGGATACCAAGAGCATTGCTAAATTCTGCTAAATCTCTGCATGGTTTTGAACCGTGCAAAAATATCTCTCTATTAATAAGCATTACCCATAGGAAATCCAAGTATCTCAAGATGCACAGAACGTATGCGCATTAACAATTATTACTCTACATGTATCTTGTTTTTGCAGTATAATAGACTGGGCATGTTAAGGGCCCATTTTTTCTCTGTTGTTATGGGTCACAAGGTTGATGAAGACATTAAACCCAGGTAAAACATTTATGAAGTCTGCCCCATGATGAGCCCATACCATTTATTATTGGTATTACTTTGTTGTTTTGGTTTTATTCAAGTTATTAAGTTGTCTTGTGGGCAAGACAGGTCTTTGCTTTGACAGTTGTGCCTATAGTTATTATGTTCTGACTCCGTTTTAATAGTAACCTACATGTAAGTCAAAGCGTTTTGTGCAGGTTTTGAGAGACATGTCAGTGCATGCTGTAGAGCAGCTTTCAATATTATTGCCTTGGAGGAAATAGTATAAACAAATTGTTAAATGACTATGTACTGTACATGATTGTATTAAATGTGATTACTTTTTCTTAAGGAAAGTCTTTGCTTGTATGTTACCTGTGTTTAGGTTAGAATTGTTGAAGGCTTTAAGTGATAATGGAAAGGACATTTCATATTTTGAAGAATTGACAGGTAAAGAACCACTGACAATACATTTACATGACTGTACATCTTCGGTATACCCTCTGTTATCTGGTCCAATATCAAAAAAGAGAAGGAAAATTAAAAAAGCAAAAAACAAAAGAGAAGACAAGCTATACAAGAAATTGATCAAAACAATAAAGGAGCATAAAAGAATAATTATTATTATTGGCTTAATTACAGTTACAATGTACATGATGACTTTACATGTAATGGAGCTGCTCGTACATGTATCATTGTTTGTTATCATCACCTACTTAACAGTGTACACTGTATTATTGTATCTATAACCCGTCGTTTTTTACAGCTTTATCATTATAATAGCTCTTCTCCTCTTTCCATGATTCTAACAGGACCTTTTCTGTTGTCTTGGATGCCAGAAGTTATGCAGAAATGGAGGTTTGTTGGAAATTTATATTAAATATTATTAATTTTTCTTGTAATAATGGTTGTTGGTGCTTTCGTTTTCATTTTGTTTACAAATCTATTGAGTCCTTAGTGTTCAAAATGTCTGGGACTGAGTGATGGAAAGAAAAGAGAAAGGTGCTACTGACTTTTCTTTGTGAAAGCATTGAAATTTTAATTCTCTTCCCACTGACTGATATCCATAACAGTGGTCCATTTAATGAGCATTTTCTTCTAGGAGCATTAAACTATGATTGTATAAATAAATACGGCTAAGGAAGTCTATTCATACATGTCAAATGTACATGTACATGTAAGAGAGACTGACGTGTACAGTTCAGCTCTCTATGATTTGGAAAACAAGTTGATTTTTGGTTTTTGAGATACTCTACAGCTTTACATGACTTCTGTATGATAGAAATATTTTTATGACCAGGTAGTTCAGGGTTGCCACTATCAGGGAAAAATAGGTACGCAATGCGTACATGTGCGGCTCACAAATTACTGTTAGTTTGCAACATTGAGTTTTTGGCAGCTTTGTCACCCTTACTGTTGGGCATGTTACTTCAGGGCTTATGTAAAGGTATTTGGTAATGATAAAGTGGATGGGTCAGTAGTAATGTAGACTTTCAAAAAGTCCTTCGTCTCATGTAGACAACACGCGGGACGAAGGACTTTTCATACTTGATTGGCGCCAATTTTAGAGACCCAATAACAGGTCGCTGAGCTAGACCAATCAGAGTAGTCCTTGTGGAATGCAGGGGATAGAGTTGTCCATCAAAATGTGCCATACACAGTGAAGCGTGACTTTCAACATAAGTGGTGGCTGAAGCTATAGGTTATACCGAATTGCGCGACTATCTGAAGAAAACAATTCAAGCACGTGTCTTGCAGAGATTTGTTTCTGTCTGCTCCAACTGGATCTGGGAAAAGTCTGACCTGTGAGCTAGCCCCGTAAGATTTTGATCGTTTCCTTGGAGAGGATTTCAATGCTCTTTGTAATTGTTCCACTGATTTCACTCATGAACGATCAATTCTCTAGCCTCAATTGTTTTGGCATTAGAGCGTCATGTGTAGGAGATGATTATTCAAAGCAACAGTTGGAGGACATTTTAAATCTGAAGTATCATCTGGTGTCTGGAAGTCCCGAGGCAATTCTCAACAACTATTGACCCAAAAAGTTTTTTTGTCCACTGAAACAAAAAATTAATATTTTAAAATGTGTCGTCATCCATGAGAGTCATTGCATCGCTAAATTTAAGTTTCACTAAGATGTAACTCTACTTCTTTTCCCTGTGTCATCCCCTTTTGGCGCGAAACGCAAATGAAAACCTTGCAAGCCAGACAAGTCAACCTCTCGCTCGCTCATCCGCTTTGCATCCCAAAAATCACGCAAGCTTCGCTCGCCAAAACATTTTCTCCTGGGATTCTCGTAAGATCGACTTGTGGCAAGTCTAGTAGTAATGCAAAATACTCTAAATTGAGGTGACTTTACTCTAACTGAAGCATTATGTACATTGTACATGTAAATTGTATTACTTTCTTTCAGCATACAGTGACTGTACTATCCTAAAACTCCAAAGCACTGATTGATATACTTCCATGTCACTGAACCATTCTCAATACAACAAGTTGTACACCATGTCGTGACTGGAATTTCACAAAATTGCTATAATTTAATGTACATGTATTCTTAGACTTATTAGCAACAGTTGCTTGTAGGAGGGAACCTTCAAATTTCCTGAAATTTCAAGTACTGTAAAGACTCGTGTATAAGCCGCACTCATGTACACTGTATAAGCCACAACCCCAACTTTCAAGCATGATTTTGCAAAAAATAAGAACGCCATCTAATGTTGTGTATTTGCAGTGACATTAATCATTAATGTTGCTGACAACAGTTGTCTTCATTACTAAAGCCCACAGTTGAAATGAAAATGATAGAATTTGCATAAAAAAAGCGCTGGAGAACGATGCAAAATGAAAAAAGCGCCGGGGAACGATGCAAAACGTTTGCTTGGTAACCACGCAGAAGTACGGACATGGAAACATTCGCTTTCACATCAGCTGTGTGTCGATATATCATGTTTATCAAGACGTATGGTAACCACTGATTGGAGAAAAACTTGTCGCTAAATGAGAGTTTAACAACCCCATGGACAAACACGCTGTGAAAGTAGTGAGGGGCAGTGAAACTGTCGGCCATTTGCCTCGCGAGTTCTCCCGAATAGCATGGTACACTGTATTTTCTTGCACATAGTGGAGAAATCAGTGTTGAGGTGATTACTGAGTCGTAGACGACATTGTAAGCCACTGAGCAGAGGAATAGAGATTCTATGCCAGTTAGAGCTGAACTGCTCAAACAAAGTGCAAATGGAACGCTTGAAAGAACTACTGGTGAGCAATATTCGGGTTTAGAACCTGAAGATACAAACCCTCTGCTGAAAGCAGTGATCAATACCAGGTTTCAATATGTTTCATCTTTAGTTACTGAAGGTTTTCAGTTCAATTTGTGACCCCTACAAGCCAGTTTACTCCCTCTGAAAGCAATGGTCTCGTGTATATTTAGCCTCACCCGCGATTTTTGGCGTAAAACTTAAGCAAAAAGGTGCGGCTTATACATGAGTCTTTACGGTACTTTTCAAAACAAAGCAAAAAAAAAAAAAAAAATCAAGAGCTTTGCAAGGAGTCAATTGAGATTCAATGACTTTCAAGACAGTATAAACCTGCAAAAATTAATACTTCCACAGCAATAACTACTTTAGAAGTATCGATATGACATCACAAGTGAAGGTGTCCCAACAAAATGCCAAAGGCTATGCTGTGATTCAAATGATATACATGTACACTGTATTATAAAGAAGTGAAAGACGTACATGTAGATCTGTACATAAATACACCAGCTTCGATTACTTACTAAAAAAATAGATTTTACCGCTGTGGAAGAAAACAGTCACTGTCGGCCGAAAGTCAGTGGATTGTCAACTGCCTGTTCGTCGACTGTCGGCCGACTGCTGGTAGATGTGAGCTGACTTCTTCACTTTTACCCTTGCAAGAGTGCAATGACTCCTTTTGATGAATGTGAGAGTTACATGTACGTGTAAACTCCTGTTTGTGCAACCTGCACTAAAGTCTTAGAACGCAAGCCGTCTGTAGCAAAGCTGGCTTAATTGTGTGTTTTGAGGGGGGAAATTACATGTACATGTAATTCCTGGTTAGAAATGCCTATGACCTGCAAGACAAAAACATTTGGTTTTAATATTGGCACAGGACACAACTGCATGTATCATACAAACAAGTCAAGAAAGACAGTGACTTACCTTAAAAAACGGAAATATGAAACTTAATTTCACTCAAGGATTGACGAAATACCTCCAGAGAAAGAATCATGATACTCATACAGACAAAATAGCTGCTTTTGAACTTGCATGCATTTTGGCTGAAGTGGAAACTGGTGCCTAACCTTGCAGTAAACCACGTGACAGCTTCTCGTTCTCACTTACAAATAAACAAATCAGTCGATGGCAGAGAAAAGTGTGGCTGTCACAATACGTGTAAGCCACACAAAAATCGGGGAAAAACATAATTTTTTCGTGGTCAGGCAAAGGTCAGGGAAAATCTTTTATAATATATTGTGATGTCAAAGTCAGTGAAAAGTCAGGGAATATTATTTTTGGTAAACAGTTCACAATATTTTGCACACAAACAAAGAGAAAAAATTAATATCGATAACCTTCAAAAGAAGCTGAGGCAACTAATTATGATTATTCAAGTACATGCAATTTAAGGCTAGTGAAAATTGTTTAGAGTTCAGAGAAAAGTCAGGGAGAAGTCAGGAAATGTTTTTGTTACTGGTGAGTGGCAACCCTGCCTTAGTTTCAATAAGCACCGACAGCTGATGAAAAGTTCTTTCAATATGGATTTTGACAACATGACACCGAAACTGCAGCTACCAACTTCAAATTAAAAATCTGCACAGATTAACCCATTCATACCTCAAACACCCTAGGGTGCCCCCATTGACATGTAAAATCGTCTGGCATTAGACAGAGTAACATTTATCAAGTGTCACTCTCAGGGGTCAATAGGTTAATGGGGACCGAGTGTAAAGGT
>JALIRR010003870.1:10000-17500 GCA_023091755.1 Montipora sp. Colony 1 RG-2022 | reverse complement strand
GTTGTTTTGAAAGTTACAGATAATGCCCAGAAAATGCTCCTAATTACTGTAGATGCACTCGTATTTCAATATGCCATCACAGTGTCCCGTTGCTCTTCTCCCCAACTTTAACATCAGTCGTGTCTCAGAATACAGGCAATTAACGGCACAAAGTACCTCCCAAATGATGCTCCTCAAGTAAGGAGCTGCATTTACCCTTAGCAAAAAATAATGCTAGCCTTTACCGTTACCTTATTGTTGGAAATAGGTAGCAAAGGCTTAGACTTAAAGGGACAGTTCATGTCTTTGTGAAATTGGGTTTGCATCTACAGCTGTAATTAGGTCCATTTCTGGACATACTGTAAGTGAGTAGAGAAAATAACTCACCTTTTGACTCACAATAAGAGTAGTTCAGTTGAGTGCGTTAACTTGAAACCAAACTAACGTGATGGACGATTCTTTCTTACTATCCAGGTATATTCGCCAGGTGATAACTCCTTAATAGAAAGCCTTCACAATCTATTGACCAGCATAGAGGAACTTTATGAGGCTGGCAAATTTAATGGACCAGAGGAAAGGTTCTTTGCTTTGGTTGAGAAAAGTGCAAGTATGAGACCTGTAAGTTCTTCCACCCAACTACCCTTCCCGATTTGTCCCCTCTCCGGAGACATCCTGTAGCTTTCCAGATGCAGTTTGTAATTGGAGAATGAAACAATAGATGATACAAAAGAAACAATGCACCTCGCCCTGATAACAATGGATGCTATGTAGGTCATAGACACCAATGAAAATAGCAGTCTGGAATAGCTGTACAGGATTACTCCCTCCCCAGGCAACATCAGTGTTATCACCCCCTCCAACTCGTAAGTTTGATTCGCTGTAAAAGAGAAGTATGTTGAAGTAACTGCCAAATTTGTGTATGACGAGAATGAGGTCTTGAGACTGATTAACAAAATTTTCAGTAAATAATTTAGATTTAGTTTATAGGCAGTGTCTCCACTTTAGTGAGTAAAAAAGCTTCGCATCACAAGACAAAAATTTGGACCGTTGGTTTGCGATTCCCCTTTGAAGAACGAACGGCTCTTTAAAGAATCTAGATAGAGAGATACAAAAATAAGCTTAATCACAGTCTAAGAGTGGCAAAACGTCTCTACTATGACAAGAAATTCGAGGAATCCAAATCTAATGTGAAATCCACGTGGAGACTACTGAATGAGGTTAGAAACAAAACAAAAGCAAAAACCAAACTATAAACTCGACTTTTAAAATAGATGGCCTGGAAATTTGTGATCCCATGGAAAATACTTCACTAATATTGGACCTAACCTAGCAAAGCGAATAACTTCCACTGTGGTATATTCGCATACGGACTGTCTTTCTAGAAACTTTCCCCGATCTATCTTCTTTAACTCAGCTACAGAAGAAGAAATTATCAACATTGCCAGCTCATTCAAACCGGGTAAAGCTGCTGGACATGATAAAAATTCTCTGTCCACCATTAAACAATCTATTCACTGCATAGCTGCACCATTGATCCACATCATTAACCTATCGATCAATCACAGTGCCGTTCCAAAGGAAATGAAAATTGCACGTGTTGTTCCTATTTTTAAATCTGGAGATCAAACTCTTTTTCCTAACTACAGGCCTATTTCCGTTTTACCTTGCTTTTCAAAATTATTAGAAAGGATTATTTACAATCGAATTCTTTTGTACCTAAACAATTTCAATATTCTTCATGATAATCAATACGGCATCAGGAGAAACCACTCAACTTCCCTTGCTCTATAGGTGATTTGTGTGACAACTTATCTCTCGCCCTTGATCGCAAAGAATTTGCAGGAGTATTTATTTATTTGTCTAAGGCATTTGATACCGTCAATCATAACATTCTTTTTGACAAGTTACAACACTATGGGACCCGAGGCCTAGCGTTGGATTGGGTCAAAAGCTATTTTGTAGAATATAACGGCCATAGATCGCTCCCTGAGGTAATACGCTGTGGTGTCCCACAAGGTTCAATTCTTGGCCCCCTATTCTTCGTCATATACGCCAATGACCTTTATGACGCTTCTCGCCTTGAATCCATTTTATTTGCTGATGACACCAACTTGTTTATTTCTGAAAAGGACCCAGCTACTTTGAACAATATCTTAAATAGTGAACTTAATAAGCTCTCAAGCTGCAATCCTAGACAAAAGTAGTTGGGAAGGTTATATAAATGAACCCCACCAGAGCTGTATTTCAATTCGCTTCTGTTAAGGCGCAAAAAAACACTTTCTCCTTCTCTTATAAAGCCCCCCTCCCCCCTATTCAATGTTGGAAGGTAACACTACAATTTCCTACCAAAAGCATTTAGTTTTGCACAACATTGAATCAGGGGGGTGGGGAGAGAAGCAAAGAAGACGTCAAAAGTGGTAACCTTCCCAACAGTTTTGTCTATGATTGTATGAGAGTAGGAAATCGACTTTGAAGGCTTATAACTTTCGCAGTATTTAACATGTGGCTTCCATTTCTCATTCTGGAAATGTTCTTGTAATGTACTTTCCAATGCATAAATAAAAATGCACATTACCGAATTTTGCTTAAAACCATTGATTTATGATTTGGATTTAAGACTTACGTGACACCCCATAGCGTTACTCCAAAACCCATGCGATTGGGAAAATGTTAACTAAAAATGACATAAAAATACATTTTTGCGTCAAAAGTGGTAACCTTCCCAACAGTTTTGTCTATGATTGTGGTTTGCTGCAAATAAACTTTCCCTTAATATATCCAAAACTAAGTTTATGGTGTTTAGATCCCAACAAAAAGACTCTGCTATGATTTTGACATGCCCATTAATAGGGAAGCGTTAACCCAAGTCTCAGGGACCCTCTTCCTCGTTGTTTTACGGGCCGATTGTCTTTCCATGGAAGTCTCATAATTATATCGCTTGTTGCGCATAAAATATCTAAATCTATTGGCATTATTTATAGATCCAGTTATTTTCTTTCGAAAACCTCGTTGCGCGCTCTACAATTCTGTGGTTTTTCCGTATCTTTATTACTGTAATTTAGTTTGGGGATCCACTTACAAAAGTAACCTGAAAAGGTTAACAATGTTACAAAAACGGGCGATACGGGTAGTGATGCTTACACAGATCCAATATTTAAAGAACTTAAATTTCTTAAAATGAACAGTATTCACTTTTTACAATTAGGTCTACTCAATTTATGTACTCTTTTAGTACTGGTAATCTCCCTCCTAAATGTGACTCTTTTTCTCTGTTAATAATAGTATTCATAGTTACAACACGAGGCACGCTTCCTTTTTTCGGCGACCGATTTGCCGGACAAACATAAGGCAGTTTTCTAAATCCTTTCAACGCCCTAAACTATTCAATGCCCTTAGTTCTGAAATTAAAAATACCCCAACTCTAATATCCTTAAAACACAAGCTGAAAGATTTTTTAATCAACAACTACTAACTTCTTCCTTTTCCTTTTTTATTTCCTCGTCGATCCAACTCTTGTGTCACACCTAACTGAACGCCTTGCTCTATATTTGTGTTATTCAATTCTTTCTGTTTTGGTAGGAAACCTAACTTTGTATAAGCCTCCTGATTTCTTTTACGTTTCCTTGCCACATATATTATCTTAACTTTTAATCATTAAATGTAAATTTATTGAAATGTGGCAAAATGTAATAAATGTAAAGATTATATTGCTTTGAATTCTCTTCTCGCACCATAGATTTAAGTGTGTAAGAATGACTTTTTACCCAAATACGTATCTTTTTTATTCACAGGAGCATTCCCTTCATATCTTGGTGTCATTTAAGGCTCAAATGGTGCATCCTGCTCAAGTTGGCTGGCTCACAAACCTTCATAATCTGATGGAAAAATATTTCAGGTTCCAATGACTCTCGTGCGATCAATGATCCTTTTCACAATTTGCTCATACACAATGTATATTTAAACAACCGACCTATTCGTTTATCAAAGCGATACACCCATTGGTTTAATGAGACTTTATATGTATAAGTGTGCTGGGAAGGCTTACGCTCTTTGCATTTTTTTCAGATATGAAATCCGTACCAGTGTAAGAGTCAAAGTTCTCAGTGTACTTTCTTCCTTACTTATCTCATATGGGCACTGGTATGAGGTATGATTTGCGAGTCTTAAGCCACGTTGGTCTTAAGCCACGTTGATATGACACTGTAACATACAACTAATATCAAAACTGAGTAGGTGAACTTGGCAGCTGATGCCTTGATGGGTGATGGGGCAAGTGATCAGTCTGGGGGAAGAAGTTATACATGGCAATCCCGTGCAAGCGATCGCCACTAAAGGCATCTTCACACTAAGAAAATCCATGGAATACTAACTCCACCTTGTAAGCCATGGCTTGCATGTCAGATCATTAGTTGTATTTGCTTTCTTTTTCTTTTTTATATGTATCTTGTGCAATGTAAACTTCTGTTATGTTAAATAATAAATTTAAAAAAAAAAAAAAAAACAACTCGACCTTGTAATTCCAAAAAAAAGGGTTGAGAGGAAAGGAAGAAAGACAATAGGGCCGTTTATACGAGAGAAAATAAGCCGCGGCTTACGTAAGCCGCGAACACCCCGTATAAATGGTACAAAATCCACGTTCACGGCTTTGTCAAGCCGCGGCTTATCCTGGCCAGGGAGTTTATACTTGTATAAATAGTTCCTTTCGCGGCTTACGTAAGCCGCGGCCAGAGTTAGCCGCGGCTTATTTTCTCTCGTATAAACGGCCCTAATATTATGGCAAATAGGCCCTACTGTAGGCCAGTAAGCAAGTGAATAGAACCACGAGGCTAGGAACTCCTTGCAAAAGCTTCAAGTTCCCTTTTCTGTCAGTTAAACATAGGGAGGCCATTGACCAGCATTGTCTCGATTGTCTAAATTGCTTTCAACCAGCAAATTAAAAGTGGAACAGAGCTGATAAAAGTGTAGAATGGTTTCGACACAATTTAACAGAGATGCTGAGAACTTTAATCCGTACTGCGATGGAACCATACAGCTTTAAGCGCCTCTGTTCTGCAACGGACAACGGCAGTGACAATGAAAATGTCTAATGAGTATGTTTAAATAAAGTGCTACTCTGAAATTAATTCGTCGCTTTCAAAGTGGATCATGTAGTACACCTTACACTGGTTTGTTGTTAAGTATTACCGTCACAAACCGATTTGCACGCAAAATCCTTCCATGGGACAATGCTAAAATTGACGTGTCGCATAGTACCACTGGGAATGTAGATTAGTGGCATATTGGATACGTATTTAATTTCCAGAAACTCTGCTTGGGTTTCTGGGACTACCTTTATCAAACTTTCTGGAAATTCTCAAATTCAGCGCTCAGACAATTGGTAGTAGAGTTCAATTTACTCTCTAGTTTAAATTTCCGGGATTGTTTTGTAAGGGCATAACCATTCTTATAACTTATGTTACATAAAGGATTTGTCTTTTATCTGGAGTATCAATTTCCTCGATGTTTTCAGGAAGAGCTACTAGAGTCAGCGGTGTTACCCTACCTTAGTCATATATCTGAAGACCAAGATGTCACTGTTCGGAATGAAGCTGTGCAAATTCTTGTCGACTTGTGTGTCACGTGCGACTCTCAGATTGTTTTTAAGTCTCAGTCATGGCCTCATTTGTTTAGTCTTTTGTTTTTGTCTAGGGTGTCTAGCCAATCCCATTATACGTTACGAGACCTACTACATACACAGGGTTCATGCTAAGTTTTTGCACAGGAGGTAAAAAAACAAAAATAGCAGGTAACCTTGCTACCTGCCCCTGCATGGTCTAGCGAGCTCAAGTCTTAACTTGACGTTCGTATCGATTGCTGTCGCGTTCCAGCTGCTCCTAAATTACTTTAATACTCAGCAAAAAGAAAGTAGCTTATGCTATTTCATTGATTTTCACTCACCAACGCTTTTCTGACGCTATTGTTGAAAACCAAATTCCGAAAGACCTTTCTCTCGTTTTCCACGTGTGGATGCCATGTTGTAAACGTTTAATAATGGATTATGGAGGGTTTCCCCTGGCCGCGGGAGGAATGGAAAGGAAACATGGGGGACATCGTTTCGAGGGATGAGTTGGCGAAAAACAAGCTCGATTGCTTTTACAAATGGTATACTTTCGAAGAGATAACATGTGCCAGATATCTTCACAGGATTGGTTGGAAGGGAAAAGCAATATTTTCCGATAAACACAATATGATTTCAGCTTTAAACAGACGAACATTCGTTGGATAATTTCGGCAAATATTTCAGTGAAACAGCCGGTAGCATTTTCTTGAACAGCCGGTAAAAATAACCGGTTACCGGCTCTTAACAAGAACCCTGCATACAATACAATACAATACAATACAATACAATACAATACAATACAATACAATACAATACAATACAATACAATACAATATCCAATACAATACAATACAATACAATATCCAATACAATACAATACAATACAATACAATACATACTTAATTGACCGCTCCCCATAGGGGCTTTTCATGTCCATTGCAACACAATCAATGAAACGACAAAAACTGTTGAGAATCCCAACTGGTCGGAGGCAATCCAGTTGGCTATTTACAAGTGCAGCTGGGAAGTTGAACCAGGGACTACCAGGAACAAATTTAGCGAGTGGTCAGAGCGGGTCTTGTACCCGGGATCTCCGGATCTCAAGGCAAGCGCCCTAACCACTGGGCCACACTGCCCACCTATTTAGGGTTGCCTCCCTGCTACCACAAGTCCTGGGACACTGTGTCCTAAATTCACGATATTCTAACACGTGTCACATCCCACAGAAACTTTCTATCGGGAAATTACAATCAGTCCATTTTTCTGGACTTAGCCACGGAGGAGGAAATTATTCCTATTGCAAAAATCAATTTCAGTCTGGTGAAGCTGCTGGCTATGATAACATTTCTGTGTCTGTTATAAAAAAATCCATAAACATCATTTCTGCGCCACTTGAACACATATAATTAATTTATCTATTTTACATGGCATTCTCCCCTACGAAATGAAAACTGCTTGCGTAGTACCAATTTTCAAATAAAAAAAGTCGCGATCCTCGCCAAGGGGTTACAATCCCCGAGGCCACAATCCTCTCCAGAGGGTTACAATCTCTTACATAGGAGGTCCTTACCTATTTAGGGTTTGCGCCCACTGGTTTCTATGGTAACCGTGCGCGATCACAAGGCACACAACCCTAGTACAGTGAGTCTATGGGGCAAAGGGTGACCCGCATGGGAACACTTCATCCCCACCCGTATTTTATTTCATAATATTGACTAGATAATTATTTGACAAAGCAGAAAGTGTGATTTAACCCTTCATGATAGAAAAGAGAGTCATTGCTTGAGTCCATGTTAAAATAAGTCATGAACTGTAACAAATCCACAGATAGTGTACAGTTTGCTACCATAATTCCCCATGACATGTCCCGGGACATGCTACTGAGGCGCCAGGTATGAAAGAGAGAAGAAAGGGAGGGAATT
>JALIRR010003870.1:0-5000 GCA_023091755.1 Montipora sp. Colony 1 RG-2022 | reverse complement strand
GGGAAATGATTCGAAGTTTAGCCGCTACTTTACTTCCTGGCACAGGTAACCATTGTTTTTGTCTGCTTTGTGGTGCTGGGTGAGATTGTGAACTGTAGAAATGGGCTGGGAGGGGAGGAGAGGGTGGGGCTAGACTGAAAATTTCATATAAGTTCTGTCGACCGACAATGATTTGAATTCGAGTGTACGTTCAAACAAGAGAGGATGAGGTAAGAGAACGGATCCCCCATTTATGGGCTACTTCCAATGATAGTTTTTTAAATCTGATTTTAGCTACAAAGCTATTTTTAGAGAGGCACCTGATTGGCCAGCTGTAATGACGTAATGAAATTTTAAATTTGTGCGGCATTGGGAACGAGAAATTAAAACAGCTTTACGAAACTAAAAATATATTTTTAAAAACGATGATGCGGCATGGGCATCCGTTCTCTTACATAAATACATACACTCTTTATGGAGGGTAACACTAAATAGCTAAAAGCTAATAAACTTGTGGCCCTCAAAAAGTAGAAAAAAAGAAAAAAAATACAGAGTTCAAATATGTAAAAACTATACTATCAAATCTATAAATTCGAATGAATATGAAATTAAATTAATATCAAGCTCAATACTAAAGTGATTTCAACTAAGCTGTTCTTTAAAAACTACATTAAATAAACTCTTCTTATAAATACAGGAAGAGAATCTTCACGTCTTATTTCTAAAGATAACTTATTCCAAAGTTTAGAAGCTCTAACCAAGAAGGACTTTCCACCTTCTGTGTCACGTATATACTTAGGGCAAACTAAATTAAATTTAGCATACCTAGTATTTTTAGAATGGACTTGACTATTAAGAGTAAAATGTTTGATTGAATAATTGGGTATGGTACCTTGAATAACTTTGAAAACTAGAGAACAACTGCTTATCTTATTTTTTTCATAAAAAGGAATCCATTTTTACTTCTTAAATAATTGTACAGATGGCGAATCTCTATCAGCAGACAAAATAACCCTAGCCGCCTTTTTTTGCAGTTTCAATACTCTGCTCAAAGATTCGTTAACACAACATGACCAGATAACACTAGCGTAGGTTATTATAGGATGAATTATCGAATTATAATATAACAGTCTTTGCCTAAGAGGCGGATAAACTCTTACCTCATCTTCTCCTGGTTCAAACGAATCGTTTATTCCACTGGCCCTGTTCTCTTTTTTTATCTTTCACTCCTTAATCTATGTTGAGCTTGCTCCTGACTGAGTGTCTTTTTTGGTATCTCAGTGATGTTGACAAGTCGTCCTCGCATCTAGCTGCTATTCAGTATTCGGAAGTGTTTGAAGTGATTTTAAACTGTCTGCAATACGTGAGTTTTCCTCCACTTCTTTATATATTTATATTTTATTTGCTGTACGAAGCTATTACGCATACCACTAGACTCCGGTTAATTGTTTCATTATTCTTCATTATCTTAGGAGTGGGACTGGACTGTACTGGAACATGTTTTAAGAGTGCTACCAGAAGTCCTGCAAAATAAGAGCCTAATATTGTCAGCTAATCCAGCACTGAACACTATGACATCAGTTCTCTGTCACATGGTAACGTATGCATCAACGTGTACTTTTCCCACGCAGTTTCTTCAGATTTTAAAAATGTATTTTCCTTTTTTTGAATCTTGTAACGGTACATTATTACATTATTGTAATTGGATTCAAGCATTTACTTCCGAGTCCTTATCAATATACGGCCACTTGCATTCGAGTGCATCGGTGTCTGACCGTCACAGTTCAGGTCCCGCAGTATTCAAGAATTGTTTACATAATGGATTGTCTTAGGAGAACATCTCCTTTTGATCGTTATATACTGAGGTGTAACACAAGTTAGAGCAGTTGAACAGAAGAGCCCCCCCCCCCCCTTAAGCTGCCCCTTGACGGATTGGAAATGCATTAGCACCCCGAAAACGGCAAGCCATGTCGTCGTTGTTATTTCAAACTCTGGTCATTTTTCTTTACGCACTTAAAAGGTATAATATAATATGGTTTTTAATTACAACACTTTATTTTTCTTGCACCCTCTAGTTCTTCTGTTTAATCTGTGGACGAAAAACCGCCACATACCAGTGTTGCTTGTTACTCCGATGTTGTTGAGTGACAAAGTGTGTGAAATGTTCATATGGTTGAACTGTGAACATGGAAATACATGAGAGTTGGAATTTATCTCAGGTACGCAGAAACTTAAGCAGTTTCGAAGGTTTGAACGGGATTCGAACCTTACCCTGCGATCAGTTGGTTTCTCCTACGTTTCCCGAGAGATTAACCACTGCGAGCATGTGCGAAGTACGGCACACCCCACGTGATGCATTTAATATCACTTCGTCTTACTTCGCGGTAAAAATATGGAATTTGTCACCCAAACGCAGAAGTTACCTAACTGAACGCATGCGCAAACGCCAAAACAGGTTTACTAATTCGTTTTGCCTGTTCAAATTTAATTTATTTGTCCTTGGCGCTGGACGGCGGCTCACTTAAACAAACTGACGGTTGATCGCAGTAGTTTCTCTCTCGGGAAGCGATGGAGAAACCAACTGCTCGCAGAGCATTCAAACCCATGACCGAGCCATTGCACTGCACTGCTCTGCCAACTGAGCCAACAAGCCAACTGGGAACTGGTCACTTGTGAGTTTCATTTTCACTAGGCTTTCTTCGCTACCGCTTGAGTTGCTGCTAAACTGAGATTATCTCCAACTCTCATATACTGATGTCGTTGTCGTTCCACTGCAGATTAGGTAGACCACTTCAAGGTTTACACCATTATTTTTCACTTTTCTACGGCGATTGAAATAGTCAAAGAAAATGACAATTGACTGTTTCAGTAAACCAGTAACGGTATTTTGTTCTTTTTGTTAAATGTTTAGGTTTCAGAGCCATCTTGCATTATTGATCTCCGTGGTGTCCCTCCTGGTGTGGGTAGAATAGGCTTACAGGCCCTTATATTTCCAGTAAGTATCCACTATCGTGTCTCGATTTTTTAGTCTCCAGTTTACAAAATTTACCTCCCGGGGGCTCTTTGTATGTCGCCTGTTCTCTTTTATACTCTTGGCGTACTTTTCTCAAAAGTCCCGAATGGAACATTTCGGGTGTATTTTGGGTGCCATATCTCGCCTGTTTCGTCCGTCGAAAGACGTTTGAAGGCATGGAACCTCCGGGCTTTCGAGAACGGGCTATCCAGTTGTTTCGGCCTTTTCAAAGCGATTCCAAGAGCCCACGGTATATCAGAATGACTTTTCGACTCAAATGATTTTTAAAGTTAAAATTCCCACTAAATGTAGTTCATGATTTCCAGGTTCTGACAGTTCTTGCTACGTATCACTCAAATTTAGACAGAGGAAGACAGGTAGGTTTTTTGAAAATTTTAAACATATGTAAAGACTTTTCTGGTGACCTGAAAAAACTACAATCATTAGTTCTTTTAATCCTTTCGTAATGGTTTAGTCCTTTAAGTAGATGTCAGTTGTATGTGAAGTTTAATTTCGCCCTTGCTTAGTTTCGCATTGCATCGATTAGTGATTGGTTTGAAATTCCGCACCACTTAACAAAAAGCCACGTCCTTTTTTCTTCCGATTTTGAAAGTGTGTTTGCTTAACACCTGACTGGAAAAATTTTGAGCTTCGATTTGTATCCAAAGGTTGTTTACTTTAAGTGTAAGTTTTTGATTTCACGGTCCGCCATTACTCATGTTCAAAACTGACCGATTGGACCTCAGAGGGTTAGCCGGCGTGGCAGGCGTTAAAAGGGGAGGGAGGGAGGGAGGGAAAACGGGAGGGGGAACTTGCAAGAGAGGGGAAAGAACGCCTGCAGTAAAAACCCCTTGTTTTTCATTTATGCGGCCGCTGTCGGCCGCAAAATTGCGATTGGCTAAGACACAATGAGTAATGTTTCATATTTTCAATACAAGATGGAGGCGGACATAGACGCGTTGGCGAGTGCTTTAAGAGATTTTAACCTTACCAGTGAGAGAGATATTGTTTTGAAACCGGAACAAGAATCAGCCGTAAGAGCTCTTTGAGCCGGAAGAGATGTCCTAGCGGTTTTGCCGACTGGATACGGAAAGAGTTTAATTTATCAACTGTTCGTTCGTGCGAAGAATTTCGAATTACGAATTTACATTTCCCAGCAAGCATTCCCGCGTGCGTCGGTTAAATTCTGATTGGTGGATGATTTGACAGATAATGGGCCCTTTGCAGAATAGTGATCACATTGTACAGATCCGCCAAACTGGGACGCAAATTGCGCACTGGGACATAAAACAAAGCTAGTTAATCTTAATTTTCTTTGTTTTAGATGGTTGGTTGTTTTAGAGGTTGCCACTTAATTGTTGCTTGCTCGCACGTGCTTGGCGCTGGCTTTAGGTTATGATTGGCTCATTCTTTTGCTTGTGTCTGTTGTGATTGGCCCGCCGGCAAACTAATTACTTTGGTTTCAGTTTGAAAACTGGTCTAATTAACAAACATGTTACCGTGCGTCTGTTTAGTGATAGATCACCGATGACGTTTAAAGATGGCAAAAAAGTGGCTCACGAGGCGATAGCCGCGAGTGTGTCACTGATGTTCTTACCACATTTTGACGTTTTCTATTTGTTTTATGTAATAAAGAATTAAAAGGGTTTTGGGGTTTTATGATGACGCCAGTTGTGCGTCTGTCCTCTAATAGATCATAGGTGAGGGTAAATCAAAACGTGTGCATCATTGGGCTTATTGTATGAGACGCTTAGATCAAGGAAGTACTTTTCTTTGCCTTTGTTTTTTGCAGTTTGAGTTAGTGAGGACTTTAGAGCTTGGTTTAGTCACCAAGTGTGCTGTGCGATGCGTATCCTCTTTGACCTTGTGCACCATGGAAATGCAGGCAGTCATGAAGAGGTGAGCTCACATTCCTATTCTGTAAATATGGCCTGAACCATGCTTTATGTACATCTTGTGGCGTCCTTTGTGAAAAATGTGGAATCTGCAAGTATCATTTCAGTCAACG
>JALIRR010003869.1:27500-30000 GCA_023091755.1 Montipora sp. Colony 1 RG-2022 | reverse complement strand
GCTTTGTATCAGGAGTTTGAGGACAAGTGCACAACCATCAAAACCGCGCACCGAAGCCAAGGGTTGCTGAAGAAAAAGATCATGCAACAAATATCGAACATTAGGGAAAGCGTTCAGGATTGGGTAATTTCGTTCGCATAGGGTAAAACCTTGTCAACGTTTATACAATGATAAAATTTAATTTTGAAGAACAACAAAAAGCAAAACGTTAAGTGAAAAAAAATTGTTTAATGTACCAGATTACCAGCAAACAAAAGAAAACGAAAGAATAGCTAATAGTTTGAATCCAGGAATATTTAAACGACCCTAATCCTTACTTACTTTGAGCGACTTATTGAGCTGTTATTACTTTCTTTTTGTTCTGAGATGTTTGCCCCTTAAAGAAATAGCCTCCCCGACACGGTATTGCAGCCGATAAAGCCTCAATTGTTCATCAAACAATTTTCTCCGCCTTATAACCGGTACGATTAAGTTGTGTTTATTTATTCTCTTTTTTTTTCACATCTGTAAGTGATACCATCAGAGCCAAGAAATGCGTCCGTATCTTTCGTAAATGAAACCTCAGCTGTCGTAACATGGCTACCTCCAGCCACCACTGGGTATCCGCCATCCACCGTGTTTTATGACGTGGATTGTCGAAAGACCTGCGAAGATGCCGCTGGCAGTGGCTGCGGCGACCAAACTTGCAACAGCGGCATCGGAGCCCAATTGTCAATGCAGGGGCTAAACACGACCAATTTCACCGCAACTAATCTGGCTTCCTTTGTAAACTACACATGTAACATTAAAGCAGGAAACAGAGTCAGCAAAATAGCTGAAACAACAAGTGATACTATTAATACCAAGAAACCATTGACAGTGGTAACTCTAAGGACTGAAGGATCAGGTAAGTTAGTTTAGCAAATACAAGACTGAGGAAACATGTCTAGCCATACTCTTTCTTCGCTCCCCTTCTTTGTACAGTGCTTTAATTTTTGGTGTGAGCAAAATTCAGAATTTTTAAAAGGTTTTCAACTTCGTAATAATGGCTCATTTTTGACGTTGTATGACGGTACTGACTGATCATGATAACGTTTTCTTTATTCCTAATAGTTCCTGGCACACCAGAAGATGTTACTGTTTATCTCGCTGAAGATGATTCTATAAACTTGTCATGGATTTTAAAATGTAAAAATGGCATAATTCAAAAGTATGTGGTGCGGTACTTCAGCGTAGATGATTCCTCTGACATTAAGACGTTGACTACAAAAGAAAATGAAGCACGCATTAAAAATCTAGTGGCGGGAAAAACCTTTGAATTTCAGGTAAACTTGTAATGTAAGAGTATTTGATGAGTTTATTAGGTCTCTGCCTATTTTCGCAAATCGATAAAAATGGACAGACCGTCTGATGAGAACAAGAACTTGGTTTTGTTTAATGAGTTGATTAAGGTCGAATTAACACTAACTATGGAAAAAAAAGTGAATGGCTGAGGCTTTGAGAGTTGACCGGCCTATTTTATTCACTGTGATAAAGGGCTAACGCTTGAAACGTCAGCCAGCCTCAGCAGTCCGACGGTATTCGATCTTTATCAAGTCGTCAAATAAAACACTTTTCGTGTTTCTTTTATTACCGACGTAGCAACACATTTTCTTTAGAAACTAACACCTTCACTCATCTGAAGAGTAATTTGTTTAAAAGTGGTGGTGTTTGGTTGAATTGATGCGGCTCTGCTATTTAGGTATTGACCTCGAGTGATATTGAAATGTTGCTTGCTATCGATTTAAATTGTGAAACTTCTTGTCACTTTACGAAAGAGTAAGATATATGTATCATAATAATAGTTAATGATAACTACCCAGGAAGCTCACTACTCACTCGAAAGTGGTTTTCAGGGAGGTCGTTCATCCGATCGAGCAGAGTGAAGAAACAACAACAAACTTAACCCACATTTGGCCACGAATCCGGAATCGAACCCGGGCCACATCGGTGGTAAGCGAGGGTGATCACTACTACTCTATCCCAGTTCCCGTCAAAGATGGTGCTTTGGTGGAACGTTTGCTCGAGGGCCAATACACAAAAGAACGAGGTCTCAGAACGAGGTCTCAGAATACATCACTTATTTCTCATTCCTTCTTCATATATCTGTTTTATTTTCGTTTTCAGGTGTATGCTGTGAATAAGTTTGGAACTGGGTCTCCTGGTGTTAAAACGTTTCATATTCCAAGAGGTTCATCGAAAAATGGTTTGTAATGCTGTATTTATACACGAATTTCATGAATTTTAATCGATAATTACCCTGATTAGATTTGATATCTTTTTTTTTCAGGAAGCCTACCCATAACAGTTGTTGCTGCGGCTGCAGGGGGTGGGGCCGTTATACTAGTTATCATTGCTGTCACTTTTTTCTGGTATATTTTTCGTATTAGAAGGTGGGTACTTGAGGATATTTTAAAATGAGATATGTACAGGATCCTAGTTGCTTTCAATGATCGATACTGTATGTCCTTATGATTTATTT
>JALIRR010003869.1:5000-17500 GCA_023091755.1 Montipora sp. Colony 1 RG-2022 | reverse complement strand
CATGTCGTGCAAGGTATCAGACTTTGGTCTTTCAAGGGAACTGGCTGATGACAACCCGGAATCGGAGTACGAGACACAGGTACACCAAAAACATACTTAGCTACCAATAAACATCATGATAGTGGATTTTAAAGTTTTAGCTAGTAGCATACGCATAGGATTAAACTAAGTTGAGAGAATGTGCTTGAGAATCATAAATACCCCAGCTACTTCCTCCAGTTCGTGGGTTGCCCGAAGCAACTCTTCGCCTCTATTAGTATATGTCCAGTTTGACTCCCCCATAAATTTTGCGGGTACGACAACTTTAATACCAAGAATGTGACATCAACCCCTTTCGCAAAAGTAAAACTTAACTTGCGAACTGTGTTATCACATTAAGTTCCACTATCGTAGTGACAATACTATTTCTATACACAGGGTGGCAAAATTCCCGTTCGTTGGACTGCACCAGAGGCGCTACAACACCGAACATTCAGCTCAGCTAGTGATGTTTGGAGTTATGGTATCTTGCTATGGGAAATCATGTCATTTGCTGATAGACCATACTGGGAATGGAACAATTATGACGTATGTAGTAAAGATAATTTTCTAACTTCAGGCGTATTGCGTACAAGTTTTTGATAACCTGAGTCTTATAACGGTAAGGTCAAGTGAAATTCACGCCACAGAGCGGAAGAAAAAAAGGGAATAAGACTGACATGCGAATTTAACTTAAGGTGATGATGTTAGGGAGGAGATGTAGATAGCGCATTTTTAGGGGATAAAGTAGGGGTTGGTAGGATTAATAACAAGTACATATCACATTTCATGTTCTGTTTTCAATTATTCGCCGAAAGCGAGGTCGATAATTGTTTTAGTATAGTTGGATAAGTGATTATATGAAAAAATATGCATTTTATTTAAAGGGAAGGTATTTAGTTCTCTATTTAGTTCTCTAAATTACTAAACCTTTTCCCCAGGAATCCGAAAATAATTGCCGTTTTGTCCAGTTCCCTGTTAGAATGTGACAAGCGCACTTTGAAGGTGCCTCTTTCGTGACTTGGAGAGCTCCATCTTGGATATGACGTGTATGAAGTAGAAATAGTCAACCTTACCAAGTTCTTCGTTCCCTGATCACTTTCTCAATGTTGTGTGACCTTTCTGCTCCAAAAAATTCAAATTGAAGATGAACTATAGTAAACGGTCTTGTTGTTCATTAGGTAGTAGGCTAAGTAAGCCATAAATGTGACATGAACTCAAGTCACTAACTTACTTTTAGATCCTCTGAACAATCAATCTCTTCGTTGCTCGATTTTTTAAAGAATGGCAGATTGTTTCTCCTAAACCTCTCAATTCCTGTCAAAGCTCTCGGGGGCAACTGAATCGCTTGAACGTTTCAGGTCCAAAGTAGACGTAGAAACGATAGCACTAGACTGTGAGAGAAAACTCTCAATTGCTTTGGGAAACGAACTACTTGACTTCGGCATCACCCAACAGGAGAACCAAACAGGACTTGTGCACGCGGCGAGGGCAGACCGTAGAATGCCTCACCAGGAGCCCATCTGGAGCGTGCAACTTCCATACAGCGTCTGTGGAACGGCGTTTTCACAAGTAGGTTTATTTTTAGACTAGCCCTTCCCGCGAATTAGGTCAAAAAACAAAGGCAGTTCCGGTTCGGTGACCCTATGACGTCAGCTTAATTTCTTGTAATTGGTCATCGGGCTCCTGTGGGAGTCTCATTCGCGGGAAATTCAATCTAAAAATAAATCGATCTGTGAAAACGCCGTTACACGAACACAGTAGAGTTGTAGGCTCCGGGTCATGGGTTCCTGGCCTCACTCGCTAAACGGTCGCCAAATACAAACCACGATCACGTGGTACTCCAAGCGCCTGCCACTCACAACCAGGCCTCTGCTACGCGACGGCAAAATATCAATTTATGCTAATTAGGATTATCACAAATTACATTTTGTGGATGTCCTTTTCCTTCCAAAAACCAGAAAAATAAAAATAAAACAAAGTCTCGTGAAGGTAATTCTTATTAAACAAGGGTTTGTTTTTCTGCTGCTCTGAGATTAAAAAGCAGAATTGGTAATCGTGCACAGTATGCCTAACCCCAACCTTAATGCTAGCCGTTTAAAATCAGTGCTTAGACTTAATAACAACCAAAGGCGTTTTTACATACTAACTCATGGAAACCGTACGCTTACCACATCCCCTTACTTCCAGTATCGATTTGTACTTGTTAACAATTGGTGGACTTTTTGTTGATGTTTCCTACTTTCAATTTCAACCTAGTTTAAAATTAAATTTACCTAGGTTGTAATCATTTCAACCTGAATTTCAAATTTACCTGTAACATATACGTGCGTTTGGTAGACCAAGCCAAAACTCCAGTTTGCGTAGTGGAGCCCTTAAAGGGTCATTACAGAAGACGGGATGGTACAAGGGGTGCTTTCTGCATTGGGGACGACGTGTCAATCCATTTGTAAAACGAATCAACAACAGGCTTGCGTTTGCGCACTATGGTAACCGGGGAGTCTTCCAGCCGCAAATGCCACTCAGGGACCTGGGGCCGAGCGAGTGAATCGGGGAGCAAAACGGTGAATCAATGTACTCACTCCGTAAAACTGTGTCCTCCAAACGTCGATCCAAGTGTCGGTGAAGGCCAAGCGGGGTGGCTTTTCCAGGTGGCCTATTTGGAGTCCAGGATACTAAGGAGTGGCTCCAAGGAACGATGGATTCGCGGCGAAGGAATAACTTTGCAGTGTTCGATCTAAAAACGCCTTTACTGTGCTTTCGATGGTGGCCAGCTGATCGGGAGTAAAATTGGCGGTACTTGGTTGACCCAGGGACTGCTCTCCCTCGATATCCAAGGCTACGGGCTCGTCGCCGGCAAAGAACTCGTGCAAAGGTTCCGCTTCTGAATCGTCGCCCGGAGGTTTGTGGTCCGAGTCTTCTTCGTTTGTTGGTTCGACTGGAACGGTACGCGTAGCTCTCTTGGCTGACCTGTTTTTATCGGCTTGAACTCGTTTAACTGATGTGTTGGGGCAAGGAGTGGCGCCAATCCTGGGATGGGTGGTGGCTTTCAAACGGCGCATCAACTCGGCTTTCCTTCCCGTAATTGTGAGGTTGAATGCCTGGAGGCGAAGGCGAAGGCGAAGAACTACGTCTGATAGAGCGAGCGGACAGATTTTCCAAGCTTCTCCGGCGAGATTTCGTAGACTTCCTTGCAGCACGTGAGCGAGCCATGGTAAAAAAACGCAAACGAAACGCACAAGATATTGTATAACTCACAATGCGACTTTTATAGCTAGACATATCACTAAAACCAAGCCAATGAGAATAGCGCACTAAGCGTTGCAGTAACACGCGTTTCGTAAAACGAGACATGAGTGGAAGTATTTATTAGTTTTGGCCACACAGAACGAATGTTGCAAACGTACCCGACAACAAAGAAAACATTCAGCTGAACTGAATTATTGTACTTTCAAGACAACAAAGACCAAACACTATTGTAGATTCATGTCTCGTTGCATAGCATAAGTTGCTTGTAGGACGATAGCCAACCCTGTTTGGCTCTTAACAACGTTACGCTCCATTAACTGCGATTTACAGATTATCTGAAAATCTTGGTTAACGACCAGGAGGTAAATCTGTTCTGATGGTGGAGCAAATATCAATACAATTTACCCTCTTTCGATTCAGAGAAACTTTTTCTAGGCCGTACTTTCCCATTGAAACAATTAATTTCTTCGTCTGTCACCTCGACAAAACGGCTTGCGGCCATTTTGAAAAAAAAAAGGAAACGCTTAGGTGATTATCGTGTAATAATCACCTCAAGTGCAATAAAATCAGCGCAGACAATTTTTAATAATCACCTATGTAATTCTACTTATTATATATTTCATCTTAACGACCTTTCCCTTTTGAATTCCCCAAGGTTATTAATCGAGTGAAAACTGGATATCGACTTCCACCTCCAATGGTAAGTCTTGCGTAACAAAATTAACGTGACAATACTGAGATCAAATGGTGAAGTTGGGCTGGAAATAAAAACGAAAATCATTGCCGATCGATCTATTATTAAGTATTCCATTGCCTTGCAGTTCAGTACTCTTTGTTTTTAATTTCAATAGTGTTGAATACTTGTTCAAATAACAATAACTGGCAGTGCTAATCACCCTTTTCTTATTGTATTGGGGACTGAATTGTGACAGGGTGCAGCTCACGATATCGGGGTGAAAGCATACGAAGGCGCCTCAGACTGCCGCTGCTCAGTCCATGTTTGATGTCGGAGCACAGCACCACAGCTAGATGTTAATTTGCTGCTTTTTTTTTTTTATGAGGGAGGAAAACTGGAGTATCCGGAGAAAAACCTCCAGTCAGGCTGAGATCGACGTCTGAAACTCAGCCCACTTGCCAGCCGGGGCCAGAGTTGAACCCCGGCTCGCAGCGGTGGGAAGCCTGACAGATAACCACCAAGCCACCCTGACACTCACTGAATTCTGATTACTATTTCTTTTTCTTCAAGAGTTGTCCAAAGGTTGTTCACGACTTGATGCTAAACTGCTGGGACTCGGACAAAAACAAAAGGCTAAAGTTTTCTGATATCGTCACGCGCATTGATGAATTACTTGGTTCTCCAGATGCCTTCAGTAGCGATTTATTACCAGCTTCAGAGATGTAAGTCAAAATACATTGATGTTACTAAATGTCTTCTCGTGCGCTGAAAGTAACATTGAGTTCTGGTAATCAATTCAACCTTAAAGCTACCTTATTACATGAAATTTTCGCGACTTGTTTATTTCGCGACACTTAAATTTCGCGACTTTGCGAAAATTTTATATTTTGAATCACTTTAATTTCGCGTTTTTGAGTATATACCCAATTTTCATTTCATTGGCAATAATACAATGGGGGTAATACTTCCCTTCCACTTAATACACCCTTCTTTCCCCGCCTTCTCCCATCCTTTCAAGACATGAACCTTTCCCTCTGCGCTGGTGAAAACGTTATACTGTGACATTTCCACCAACCAAGTTGCATGTATTGGTTTCAAAACCGATAGCTTAAGGCCGACATTCATAAACAAGTAGCTTTCGGAAGTTCCAGTAGTGGCAACAGTTATAATGGAAACGTCTTCAAAGAACATGGAAGCCAAAGATCGTATTCATAACTGGCGGCTAAGTAATTATTCTTTTGTCTTTGTGGTAATCATGCTCGCTAGCCTCGTTAGCACGAACAAAATTCAAAAGAATTATTTTTTGTTCCAAAATGAGGCTAGTGAGGTAGATTAGCACAAAGACAGAAGAGTAATAATTTCTTGGCCACCATCCAGTGGAACAGCATTACAAGGAGCCAGTTAATGGACAGTTTAAAGACTGTACAATAGAAGTGCCGCCCGGAGAGGAGATTGCAAGCAGTAGCGATGAGGATGACCAAGACATTGCCTCAGAACAGTGAAAAATATGATTTTGTAAACGTTTTAGTGGTAACAAACTCGTTCTTTCTTGGGTATTGACATAATGTAAGTCACTTAATTTTCGCGTCATGTCATGTTCGCGACACTTACTGTCCGCGTCACTTAAATTTTGCGACTTTTTCAGTTAATATCGCGAAATAGGCCACTTCGGAAAATACCATAATACTTTTTGTTTGTCCTCCCAAATTTTGCATAAGCATTGTTTTTGTTTTCTCTTGGGACCATTGTAAGTCCCAAGACCGATTAGTTTCCTTAGTAACAACCGCGGCTGCAGCTCGGGACTGAATACCGGGCCTCTCGTGGTTCGAAGCTGTTGAAAAATGTGTTGAAACCATTTGCCCACCCCAGTAGTCAACATCTTTCAACATCGTTCAAGAAAATCGTACTCATGTCACTTGCCCGGGCCTTTATTCTAAGAAACTAAGAACCGTTCAAGTATATTACCAAAATGATGAAATCAATTTTCGAGAAGTTTATCGGCAGAAAATGACTCGGGTCCCTCTAGATACGTTGCCTTCTTCTTGGCCTTCTAAAAAACTTATGACTGTCTCTCTTTGTTGTTTTATAGAAGCAAGACTGAAACTCAGAAGGAATTTCAGTCCGTCGATGAATGGCTCCAATACATTAGCATGGAAAAGTACGTTGACGTCTTTGTCGCTGCAAACATCAATAGCTTGGACAAGGTCACTGGGCTCGGGGATAGAGAGCTGAGAAAAATGGGAATCCAGCTGATTGGTCACAGAAATAAGATTAGCAAAAGCATAAAAGCAATGAAGGGATACTCGGTTAATCAGGGTTTGGATGCCAACGAAGCACCAATTTAATACAGTTGTAGGAGTCTTAGGTGCTGGATCCCATAATTGTTTTAAAGCATTTAGCCACATTTTAAGAATCATCATGCTGAATACATTTTCAAGAGGACTCAGAAACGTCGTTCGCTTTTATCATTAATTTTTACCTGCTGACTGAGAATAATATATTAATATAAATAAAATAATAGATTCAATTATCTACCATGTAACAGCAAGGAATATGCTTTCAAGAAAATATTTGATCCAACTGAAATGAACTATTGATGTAGATTTTGTTCTTTTTTTCGTTATTCAAGGTCAATTTTTAGTCATTAACCTCACCGTTGCTGGTAAAGGTGAAAGTCGATTTTGCCACACATATTTCGAAAACGAATATTTTTTTATAACAAGATGTTACTGTTGTATAAACGAGATTTAATGAAATATGACTTATATATTTGAAACAGGGCGTCTAATTTTTTTGTTTTTCTATAACGGAGACAAATGTTCTTTCATATTTCAGATTTTGGATGTCACAAAACGTTTAACAATAATTGTAATGGTCACGTGATTGTATATAATTCAATATTTGAGTGAAGGAAGAAAATTGGTTGAGAATATTTTACATGATCTTCCTTTATTTACGACACCTTTTGGTGATATAATGGGTAACTAATTTGTATCTGGGTAATTTAAGCAATTGTCTCTTATATAGACACCTGAAAATTTCATACGGGATTCGAAGCCAAGACCTCTGCGATGCCGATGCGATGCTGCACCACTGAGCTGAGCTATGAGGCCACACAGTTGGAAGCAGGTCAATTTGTTCGGCTCATGCGGTTCCCGTGAAAGGACTGATGAATGAAAGAAATGTCTATTTAAAGTGCGGCTTTTAGACGAAAGATAGAAACTATCCTTGCACTTTTCGGGACAATTTAAGCAATTTTCCCTAAAAGACATCTGTAAAATCCAGGCGGCTTCAACGGTGTCTATAAGAGAAAATTGCTTCAGTTGTCCAGATGAGTGCGAGGATCGTTTCTATCGCACTTCACATATACATTTCCTAACTAATTTGCATAGACCTTATTTCATAACAACGGCTATCGTCTTATCTTTGAGTAGCCTACCAATACTCCCGTTTAGTTGACATGCTGACAGGCTTTGTCGCCTAACTCGCCAAGGGGAAAAGAAAGCTAAAACGGCTGCCATTCATAAATGAGGTCTTTGCGAGAAATCACTAGTTTACCCAATTAGCTATGAGAACTGGGGCAAACAAAGGGTTGAACCCCAGGCCCCTGGGTTCAGGTTCTCATTTTCTCTTGAAGCTGGTTTCCATATGATCGTTATGATCGCTGCGATTCAATAGGGACCTTAAGATCTACGACGGCGACGTCGACGAAAACGTCACCTCACAATAGAACTTCGCTCTGGTAAAAGTCTTTCGCGATTATTCCATCACGTTCACTTCGTACAATGTGGACGAAGTATCCTAAAAATAAATTGGTACGAGCGGTTTCAGACTGAAAATAGAGAATGAAAGATTCTCTGTTGCATGCTCACGTTGTCGTCAAAACCTCAAATTTAGTGATTTCACGTCGTCGTCGCGCAGAGAACCGCAAAAATATGAGCTAAAATCCGTGCTGCACGTGCAGCACGATTATTTATGCTGTTTTAACCAATGATATCATTGTTTTGTGGCGTTTTCGTTGACGTCGTCGTCGTAGATCTTAAGCTCCCTATATCGCTGCCACGACGAACACTGAGAAAGAGTGTGATTTGGCTCTTCTGTGGAAGACGTGGGAATGCAATTTTGCAGAGAAATATCAAGGCAAGAACAAGAAAATCAACTGCTGGACAGCAATTGGAGAGAAATTTGACTTAAGTCCTGATCAGTCGGAGACGAAGTTCAAAAACACAAGAACAGCGACGAGAGATTTTTGATCGGTATAAGAAATCCGTGCCATCTGTCGATTTGACGAATAGTGCGAACGATGTTTTAGGCCCAGGTCCCCTCGACGTCTATTCACTCTTCAGCGATCACAGCGCAGCGATGATATGAAAACCATCAATCGCTACGATCGCCGAACTATATTTTCAGCCATCACAACGATCGTAGCTATCCTAACAATGATATGGAAACCAGCCTTTAGATACTACGGACGATGGACTTTGTGCAATCACATCGTTATCACCAGAAATGACGTTGTTCGTGCGTAATTGCGACATCCTCCTTCAAGTGCGAAACTGACAGGAAATAATTGTAGATGGTTAAAATATATTTTACGAGCATTTATGGTTTTGTGATCAAACTGCTCGAATGCTGATGAAACAAAGTCTAGTAGACGAAGAAAGAAAGACAATAGACAAACTAATAAACAAGACTAAACTAACAATTTGTTCTTTTGAACATAGTTAAACTATGGTTTGAAGAAAAACCGTTGTATGTCGAGTGTCATTCCTATACTTCCGTCTTTCAATATCGGGAACTTACCAAATTTTTATTTTTATTCACTTAATTCAATCTACGAGCCAACTACTACCTGTATATATAAAAATATAGCCATTTTCCCAAGTTTTGTTGAGATTTTCAAAATCGTCATCCAATGTCCTCGTGAACCTAGTTCAAAAGTTCTCTTCCAACAATACCAAGCAGGTACCGGTGGTTGGTTAAAACATGAGAAAAGTTAAGACAGATATTTATGATCACTCTCCATAAAGGAATGTAAGAAACGAAAATCACGAGAGCAACATAAAACGGTATTTGATACTGGGCAAGGAATGAAAATGCCGTGCCTAGCAAGCATCGTTCGGCAAGTATTTTTAACTTGCATATTCCGTTTCTCCTTGTTCTGAATAACGTAAAGTGAGATTACACTAGGTTTGTTGAGCACGCAAACACATGATGGGCCTCATTTGAAAATGAAAGACAGAACCAACCTTACCTTATACTTAGTCATGTGCTTCGAATAAATACAACAGTGGCAAAGGTGCAACTGGTTGGCGATAACGTAGAAAGTAAAAGTGATGAAGTTGAATTAGGGACCATCTAACAAAGATCCTATCCAGCCTTGTATCCTAATTCCTTCACGAGTTAATTTAGGATCCTTATTATATAAGTTAGAAGAGCACTGAACAATAACTGTAAAATGTTCATTTAACTTACTCAGCAGTAGCGACACTTCTCAGGTGCTTGCGCTGCGTGACCAACCCTTGGTCATTGCGTACTAATGGTTATTCAGTTTTAGCATTTTCACGATTTATATTGACAGTTTCACTGAAGCGTGTAGCGAATGCACAATTATAAAATTTGCATCTGTAAAAGAACATTTATTTAGACGACCAAGATTCCCACACTTACCAAACCGTCTGCAAAAACGATTTAACATTGAACTTCCTTGTGGTTGAAAAGACAGAGGTAAGATTGACATTATGGAGCCGATCTCTGTGAAGATGTATATATTCACACTTAGATGAAATTATTGGAATGCTATTCGAAGTTCAAAGAAGATAGAGAAGTACATTAGGTTTGTGCGGAAATAACTGGTTGTTCGGACAATCCTGCCAGATATCTTTGATAGGCCTTGTTTTCCAGCTGCTTGGTGTCATAGGATTGCGAAACTTTCGATGAATACTTGTTCATTCCAGTTGTTTCCTCTATCGTTCGTTGCTGTAGTTCCTTTGTTTTTGTTTTACACGGACAATAATGAACGATTATGGCGCTTATTTGATGTGAAGAGCTTCACATGAAGGTGAAATTCGAAATCCTTCTTCCTTGTTGGATATTGCCGATTGCCAAATGTTTTTTTCGGGTTAAATTATATGCTTATGCGTTGGTGAAACGAGATAGAAGCAAGCTTGTGCGTAAGAATGTTTCGATATGATGAATATGCCATATTGAAAATGCTGATACCTTAAGATTTCGAAACCCTTTAAGCACAATTGAATTATGCAGCTCTTGCTTTATCGTGACTCACATCTATTCAGTGCATAAATATGGAAGGCTTAGGGGAAAAAATCATAGCGGAAGTCATTCTGTATTACACAGGAAGGTGTCTCGAAAACAAAGACCCCTAACACCCCAAGCCTAAAAACCAGGCCCTACGTAGCCACTGTATATCCGAGAGAGAGAAAGTTCACATGACATCCGTAGGCCTAGTTGTATAGCAAGACGAATTTATCCCGGTTATCTCTTAAAGGGAAGATATCTGTTTACAAACATTGTTTTTGTCATTCAAATGTGCCAACGTCCACAGGAACAAACGGTATCCTGAGTCATCTCGCCACCAGAATCGCTACTATTACCAGCTCAGCCGTGTCATGTCGATGAAAAATCTCATTAGGTAAGCCGGAGAGCTACTGGTGTGAGCTTATCGTTTCGGTGCGGAAGCTCATGTCCGTTTTAGCTGTGTGTGCCCTGACAAGTCATTGAATCGTCGCGGTAAACACGGTATGAACCAGGAGGCGCCGGTGAAAGGGGGTGCTACCAGTATATTGTGTTACACCTCCCAATCCATTTTTTTACAATAGAAACCAGTTTAGATCGGGTACTGGTAGAATGGTGCATGCAACGCCATTTTTATCTCGATCAGTCACACAAATTTACAAACAAGCCTTGACAAATTAATTATATGGTAGATACATAAATTTGAACTAACGAAACAAAATCGATATTCTGCCCTAAAAAGTTGGCGAACTGTACAATGTATGCTCGCCCAGTTCTCTAGAGGCTAGATAGCATATTCAGAATTTTTTAAATTTGTTATTGACATTTGAATATTTTCACACATGAAGCCTTTTTTATTCATTATATTGCCAAACAACGGTTCTGATCAACAGCAGACACAAATTAGAAAGGCCTCAGAGAAACTCTTTATTTAGCAGGTGCAAGGTATAACATCTTGGATCCCCTAGTGATTTGAAACCGGTTGCCAAAGGGCAGATTCAGCTGGTCATTAGAGCCATATTCTGGTGATTGAGTCCGTCTTTCTTTATGCACTGAGTATGTAGTGAAATTTAACTTCACGCTTTTATAACTAGTAGATTAGACTATTGCAATAGTTTGCTTTATGGTTTACATCAAATTATAATTGACAAGCTGCAAAGACTTCAGAATGCGGCTGCTAGACTTACCTTTAAACAACCGAAGTTTAGCCACATTACACCATTATTGTTCCAGTTGCACTGGCTACCAAATACATGAAAGTATCTCATATAATTTAAGATTCTTTTATTGTGCTTCAAAGCGGTCACTGGTATAGTACCTCAGTAATTATATTTGTAAGCTTATAAGTTTATAAATTCCTACTAAATACGAACTAAGGTGTAATCGAAAACTTCTCCTGATGGCCCCAAGAGGCAAAATGTTACTTACACTTGGAGCAAGGGCCTTCTCCTCTGCTGCCCCGTACCTTTGGAATAGTCTGCCAAGTGACATCACTGGCTTGGACTCTATAATCTAGTTTTAAGCGTGATCTCAAGACTAAATATTTTAGCCGAGATTTTTATTTGTTGCCCCGTAATTTAGTGTTCTTATCCTTTTAAAGAAATTACTGGGTTTTGTTAATATTGATTTATTTCTAATTAGTTAGTCTTTATTATTAATGTACATTTTTATTATATAATTACATTTTTTGTGAAGCGCATTTGATCATATATTTTTGTAATTTGCGCTACATAAATTGTAATAATAATTAATAATAAACAATTATTGGATGAGGTTGAGCATGATATCATGAATTATCAAAACGGAGGTCAGTGTTATCTGCCGAAGCCGAAGGCTGAGAAACAGAAGCGAAGCGTTCAGCCATTTTGTTTCTGAGGGGAACACTCCAAGGGGCTTAGTAACCAGGCAGACGTTGAACTTGACATGATAAATGTAATATCTGCAGCAGATATTACATTTATCATGTCAAGTTCACAAGCTATTGTGAATTGATTGAATGCTCTCGACCAATCAGATTTTTCATAGTGAGTCTGATGTATAATAATTATTGTTATTAGTACCGTTGCATCGTGGAAGGCGATGCCTCATGCTGAGAGGGTAGGTGTGCAAAGGAAAGCGGAGATGGGCAGATGTAGCCAGTGCAAGTCCCATGCCCAAAACCTGTGCATTAAAATATTATGGTTTGATGAAATTCAATGAGAACGAAAGGTTTAGGTTTTTCGTTTTCTCTTGTCCTTCCTTTGAGGTTAATAGCCTATCATCCTGTTCTGGTGGAGTTTTCCTCACCATTAGCCAAAGTGGT
>JALIRR010003868.1:20000-40106 GCA_023091755.1 Montipora sp. Colony 1 RG-2022 | reverse complement strand
ACATCAAATACCAACACACAGCAGTCAGCTCCCCGATAAAATGCTACACCCAAACTTTGAAATCTCTCTTGTCCTGCTGTGTCCCATATCTGGCAAAAGAAGGAAAATTGTTTGTACAGGGTGCTGCTAAATTATTCATGATGCCAAAATTAGCAACAAAATTTAATTAAAATATTTTGTGGTTAAACTTATACACAGAAGTTAACTCTAGACACCTTAAATTTGCAGCACAATTCCATTCTCAATTGCTTTACTGACTAAAGTAACATCTATAAGTGGCCACTGGGAGTAAAAAGGGTTAATTAATGGAGACTTGAGTGAACCTAGCTGTTTTTAATTAATGAGAATTGATCCAAAAAACCAACTAGAAAAGGAATTCATAATTATTTTACCTGCATAGTTACAAGCCTGTCATCGACCATCACTTCTTTTGTCAAAAAATCTGCTCCAATTGTCGCTTTGTATTGGTTACTAAATTTTTTGTTCACATATTGGTTCATGAGTGATGTTTTCCCAACCCTGAAATAGAAGAACAAGTAGTTAATTAGTTGAAAACAGAGACATAAGACTGCACCCTAGCCCCACTACCGAGGTCTTGGGCTCCTTAAAACTGGGGCAGTGGAGGGTGGGTGTTAATTGCTTTGAAGTGATCTTGATAAAATCAGAAATACAACAGTATGAATAACCTTTATCTAACAATCCCATGTGTTACAAAGTAATGCTTCTGCACATTTTAAAAGCCAGTTTTTGTCAAAGTTGGGTATTGGTGAGTTCTTATCAGGTCAATGGGGGGACTTAGATTGAAGGATAATTTCTGTCCTCAGCATGTCCAATAGGTTTGGAAGCAAGATTTTTCTTTAATGTACATACCCAGGACAGCAAACCTGTACATGTATCGTAACACTAAGCACCATACTTTTATTAATCTGATTGAGGGTGCAGCTACAGAATGCCCTAAGTATAAACTGCATGGTATCGGGTAAAAAGAACATGAAGCTGCATTGAATTTCAAGATTAATTCACATTGTAGTGGATCATTTCTTTTATGAAAAGTGGTGGCTCCCAAAGGAGCCATCATTCTTGTCCACGTCTAATCCTGATTCTTGCCCTTTAGAAAATCTTTTAAGTGATACAATTTTGCTTTTTTGGAACTACTCAATAGGTCATTTTACAGTTGAATGCTCTATGACCTAGCCTATGAAAGGCTGCGATGCTGCCTGGTGACCTTGTATTGACACAGACCTCACTGCTTTTATCATGTAAATTGTATTGTTGTAATTCTAATTAGTCTACATTAACATTAGAAAAGTGCAGAGGTTTGTATCAAAACAGGGTCACGGGCAGCATCACTTCCATTCTTAGGCCAGGTAACTTAGCTACAACTGGTTTATTGCAACTGCAACAGGATCTTCACTTCTCAACTGCAGCCAGTGTAACTCCAACAAGGATGTTTCCCCCACGTGCAAGAAAAAACCATGCCAACGAGGATATTTTCAAATCCTTGTTTCTCGCTGATCAATGGTTTCCTCAATTCTCTTTATACATAATTTTATGGTATTCATGCACAGCTATGATAAACATTTTTTTTCCAAGAAGTATGTTTGCCCTCAGCTTAGTTTGCAAAGTTGTTTGGTTACTACATAGACTGATTTTCTTTTGATATGCCTATATAGAAAGATCTTGGCATTACACAGTGTCAAGTTCCGGTTTCAGTGGTTTAGGGTACATTTAACTTCAGTGCCTGTATCTTCCTTCATATGCGGTTCCTGCTTAACTCCTTACTCCCGATAACCCGCTTCAATTTCCCTTGAAGGTTCAAGTTAAGGGGAGTTGACTGTAGTGCTTTCCCAGTAGTCTGTTCTTGTCCATGTACTTAAGCTGTACTCGTACATGTGCTTCAAACCATAGATCATGACTGTCACCAAAACTTAGTAGTGAACTGATGCAATTTTCTCATCAAGTTAAAGTGGGTGGAAGATGATTTTAAAGGCAGTTGAAGCATTCGAATGTGGCCTGCAGTAGCCTATTTGGCTAGTGGTTAGTTCCTAGTCAATCCTGGGTAGTTCCAGACCTTTGTGGGTAATAACTGCCATTATTTTGGCAGCTTGTTTTTAGTTGCAATATTGTCTGTTTGCACCAACAAAGTACTTTAATTTCCCAGGAATCTCTAAGAACTAACTATTTGCAAAAGAGGCTAGTGTTTTTGTTATCAAGGGAGCCCCTTCTCCTTTTGACGTTATTAAAGATTCTATTACATTCATATAAACCAAATAGTATAAATTTTCAGAGCCCATTTTGACAAGATTGTATGTTCAACTTACCCACTGTCACCCAAGATAATCACTTTTAGAAGAACCTTCTTTCTTGAGGCCATACTTATTAGCAACACCTACATAACAACAGCAAAAAAAACACTGCTATTAATCACTTATTCACATGCTGCTTTTACAACACATCATTCTGTAAATAAAAAGGAATTTGTGGAACACATTAAGAGCGCTTAGGACCTCGTTCAACATATGGGTATGTGTCTGTGCATTCCGGATTTAATTGGAATTTGGCAGTGATGGTTTTAGAGGAGAGAGGAAAACCGGAGGACCCCGAGAAAAATGTCTCAGAGCAAAGGGAGAACCAACAACAAACTCAACCCACACATGACGCCGGGACTGGGAATCGAACCCGGGGCACATTGGTGGGAGGCGAGTGCTGTCACCACTGCTCCACCCCTACCCCCCAAGTCTAGTCAAGTCAAGCCTATCTTAAGTTTAGCCTATCCTAAACTTGCCCTTTGGCATTTTGCAGGCTCATGGTAAAACATGTACACGGAAGACTGACCTTTTCCTTCAAATGGACAAAAGCTAAATGAGATGCAACATTGTACCTACCCTTAATTTGTCCATGGTTTAACACATTTACACATCCCCCAATCAGCAAGTAAAATCGTCTGGCGTTAGCCAGAGTAAAATCCATAAATCTTACTCTCAGGTGGGGAAGGGGTAATCAAAATTGTGACTCTGCTAGCATGACACTGGTACCCATTTATGCAGCAGGGTGGAGAGAGACAGTATGGGGAAAAGCTTCTTGTCTAAAGGAACAACAAGTTGTCAGAGCATTGTAGGTCTTGAAGAAGCAACCCTGGGATTCAATATTGGGCATGCTGACGACAACGCCACAGCACCTTCATGAATGAGATAGAGGAAGCTTTCACAGTCCAAGTGAAAATCTGATATGTCTATAAAAGGGCAGCATGCTTTTACATTGGTTCGTACATGACAAGCAGGTTATTCCAGCAAAATTTTATGACAGTAAAATGACACTGAAAACAAATTAGGCTCCTTTATATCCCTTGATGAATTTTTTTAATATGTGGATAGCTACTGCCCTAAAACGTTTTTACACAGCTGCTAGTGTTACTACGAATCACAATGCTCAGCAGCCCCTAAAGCAATAATCATTTAATATGTTGCAGTAAATATGCTTCATTGACCTCAAAGTCTTGGAGATGTTAATCAACTAAAGATTGTTTGTCGGTTTCCAGTTTGCATTCAAAAGCCGGCTGTTTAAGCAATTTTAATTTTTGAAAGACAGGTCAAATTATGACATTCGTGTACTTTACCATACTTACACATCAATTCTGAATTAAGACTTAGACAACTAATTAAGCTACCACATTGAATCCAAAAATAACTTATAATTAATACCGAATTACAGCTTGGTCGTACCTTGGACTCGCCAAATACTGACGAGAATCTAGTGTTTAAAATTGCTGAATGGAATGATCATACGACCTGACTGACATTTGAAAACGGAAAGCTAGTTTATTATATCGTTTCAATTCACTGATGAAATTTCGGTGATTTTGGCCTCTTACTTAATTGAAATAAACGACATCACCTAACTTCATAAGCCATACGGAGCGTTTAACGAGTCGTTCTCCTTTAAATCAGCAAATAGCCCGAGCTGTGAGTTAAGGAAAGTACACCAAACCGCTTAAATTTAGGCAACGATGCTTTAACTTGATCAAGTACCCGAAACCTGAGATTTTTCACGAGATCTTTGACAAAAGCAGGGAGTTCTGCATCGCATCTAATATAGTAAACCCAAAATAGAATAACTGCTTTAGCCAAATGCGAGACACAAGCCCCTGTACTTACCGATTTCAGCCAAAAAATAAACTGCAAGTTGTTGCGACACAAACTTCACGTAATAATATGGAGGAACCCAAATTCGCCGAGGTCTCGTGATTTCACCAGGTTATATTTCATTCTACGTCATCCATTCTCAAAACGAGGTTTTCAATATGGCGCCCAAGGCGATAAGAAAGTCAAGTCCATCGAAGAGCAAATTTGGTGTTCTTAGCGCGTTTTTCATGGACTTTTACAGAAATCCTGAAAAATGGTGAGCATATTTTTATATCAGAGGTTCAATATTTTGCAGTGGAACCGTAAAGATACCGATTTGATGCAACACTTGCTGAATGTGTTTCTGCCGGTAGAAAACGTTATGGCGTGATCTGCATGAGACAAGCTCTTTCTCGCGCTGGCATGCATGCCGCAATTAGGTAATTATTCATTCCTTACTTATTGCGTAAACCGGACACTTCTTGTCCATGGACCTTAAAGCTGTCGCGCCTTTTCTGGAAATTGCTCTCGATACCCGGCACTTAATTTGCATATATATAAGCTTAACTTACATTGCCTTATGCATCGTTCTTCAGAGGATGCCGCCACTTCACATTACGTCACCGCCGCTATGTTGGTGGATGAAAAGAAAAGATCTCTCACTCGCTCCTTTTGTTCGTCCACCAGCAAATGTACATTACATCATTGTTATGTGTCTCTAGAGACTGGTTGCAAACCATCTATAGATGGTTTTCACATGACGTCACAGCAGCCATTTGGGTGTACTAGAACAATAGACATCCTCTCCCTTGGGGACTGAACTAAAAAAAAAAAATATTTTCTATTGTTTTGTACACCAAAATGGCCATCAAGTCACGTGAGTGAAAACCATCTATAGCGTTTGTAGTTGCATGCCACTTTCTTCAAAGGATGCTGCCACAAAAACATAATCCAGTGAGAATGTATTGTAGAATCGCTCGGAACAAGGCATATGCTAACTATATATACTATTCACTTTGCAAATGTCAGGGCTCGACATTGCGACTCACTGGTCGCCAATGCGACCAAAAATCAAGCGTTGGCGACTAGATTTTTAGAGCTAGTCGCCAGTGGGCGACTAACCTTCACCTTTTTCCTTCATTCTTTTAACCTCAAAGGCAAATCAACCGTAGTTTTGGATAAAATGCACGATTTATGCGCACAGAAATAACAAAACAAACCCACGACTCTTCTGGCTCTTCAATCTCCATGTTTCATAATCGAGCGCCATGTTTGATTCAGCAGCTGGTATTGCGGGCGCTCTAAACAACACGTGCAATCATTGAAGCGTGAAGTTCACAACGAAGCCTTGGCCTTTTAGCGCTGAAAATATGGAAAATTGGTGATTGTTTATGTTCAGGTTCGTCTATTTATGTAAGCTATAGACTCGATGTTACATGGAAACTTAACAAAAGCGGAGGAAGCACAGGAAACGTGACTAAAGCTGCTTTCACATTGATTATTTACCTCGTAATGCGTAATGATATGTTTTACGAGCTCTGGCTTCCTTTTAAGTTTTAGTATCTCAGTCTTAGAAGCTTAAGTGTACCTAAACTTAGGACTATGAAGAAGATTGCATGTGTACATGATCATCAGAAAAATGAAGAAAAAAATATCAGTGAAAAAAATGGCGACTAAAAGTTAAGATCTGGCGACCAAAATTTTTGGATCAGTCGCCAATTGGCGCCTTACTAAAAATGTTAATTTCGAGCCCTGAATGTATATGCCTGAGTAATTACACGTCTTACTCCATCAGAGCTCCCAAGTCTCACGCATTTTGAGTGTAAGTCTCGCGCATTTCGATGCAATCTCACACTCTCACTCTGACACAAGCATGTCTCGCGCATTGGCACTCTTCTGGTCGGTTTTAAGCTGTCAGTAGTGAACATGAATTCAGAATTCGTTCCTTTACTGGCACTGAACTTTAGCCAACGTTCAATCTGTTTGTGTGCGACCAATTGTCTCGTTTCTTCAGGACTGTCACCCGTGAATAAATGAATTATAGGCCGATATGTTAGCTCAGGCTGACCATAATAGCATGGGCTCTCTTAGCAAGCAGCATGCAAAAATCAAAATGGCAGACTCAACGATGCATTTCCAGGGATTTGAGAAGTGCAAATTTCAAAAATTTCCAGGGAAGCATGCAACCAGACCCCCATAGAATTTTTGGTGTCTCTGGCACAACAAGCACAGGACACTTGTGCCTTTGGTTCAATCCCCAGCAAGCATCTCACTCTTTGGAAACTTTAAGACTTGAGAACTCTATTCCATATAGTCCAGATTTTTTGAAAGGTCACAAGTTCAGGAGGGTGACAGGGCTTGAGGGATGTATAAAATAAAACAAAGTAGAAAAAGGCTGAAAAGGCGATGCGACTGATGTGTTTATTTGCAAGTTTCAGAAAGCAAGCCTCACTCTATTCAGTTGCAAATAAAACTGCAGGAGAACTTTTAAAATAATAGTGTGATTCATTTAGAACCAGTGTGAAAAAGAATTAGAAGTCAAGTAATACACCATTCTCTCATCCACATCAAACAATGAATAGGAGTTGCACCCGTCATGTGTAATGCGGACATTATTCCCGTCCTTTTCTTTTCTGTACCTGGGAATGAAGGCTACATGAGATGGTTTAAGAGCTCTGGACATAAATCGTTTTCTTTCCAAATTGGCCAAAATCTGTCTGAATTATTTTTCTAGCCATGTCTTGGTAATGAGTGGTATGCTGTAAATGACCCTTGGTCAATTTTCTAACAAAGGTTAACCCATTGACTCCTGGAAGTGAGACTTGAACAGATTTTACTCTGTGTAATGCCAGATGATTTTACTCGTCAGCTGGGGGAATTCTAGGGCACCTGAGGGGTTAACCACGCACTGGTGGCTCAGTTGGTTGAGCACCGGGCTGTCACGCGGGAGGTCGTGAGTTCAACTCCCGCCGGACCAACACTCAGGGTCTTTAAATAACTGAGGAGAAAGTGCTGCCTTTGTAATTACATCTGCAAATGGTTAGACTCTCTAGTCTTTTCGGATAAGGACGATAAGCCGGAGGTCCCGTCTCGCAGCCCTTTAATGTTCATAATCCTGTTGGACGTAAAAGAACCCGCACACTTGTCACAAAGAGTAGGGCATGTAGTTCCCGGTGTTGTGGTCTGTCTTCTATGGTGTATCATGGTTTGGAGGGTAAATGAAGATATATGATATGATGATATGAATGGAGGGGACATTTTTGACTGCTCAACTTGTTGACTCCTCAAACACCCTAGGATGCCCCCAGTTGACAAGTAAGAGTGTCTGGTCATTAGGCAGAGTAAAATCTGTCAAGTCTCACTCAAAGGGTCATTGGGTTAATAAAAAGTATTTATTTCATTTGCACAGGCAATTTGTGAAACACACCACAATATTTATTCTTGCTGTCTTTGCCGCACGTGAATACTCAGACATTGATCTCATGGCTCCTCCTCCTGCTCCTTGAATGGTAAATTGTGTTACTGTTATATTAAAATATTGTTGTACACATGTAAGGTAAAGGTAAAGTCCACTATGAGCCTAGAAGGCCCACCAGGCTGGCACTTATCTGCGGTTTCTGTAGCATGAAGCGACTAGGAGTATTTCTACTCCCCCCTGGATGGAATGCTAGTCCATCGCAGGGTTACCCCCAGCATTTTCGCCAGTACCCATTTATACACCTGGGTGGTGAGAGGCACCGTGAGAGTAAAGTGTCTTGCCCAAGAACACAACACAATGTCCCCGGCCAGGACCCGAACCCGAACTACTCAATCCGGAGTCGAGCACACTGACCATGAGGCCACCGCGCCTCCCACCCACATGTACCAACTGCTAAATCAGTACTGTATTTGTTACTCAATATTTTGCTCAATGTTGACTGTGGTCCAGTTTGTTTGGTTAGCAGAGCACCAGACTACTGTGGGGGAGGTAGTGGGTTCATACCCCAGACAGAGACTAAATTTGTCCAAAAAATCCAAAGTCTGAAAAGCCCCTACGTGGAGTGGTCAATAGACTCTTAGGGGTCCCGGTCTCCCTTGGCTGTTTCTCTCATTTAGGTAACAAAACATGATTGACTCAAAAAGCATGCAGCTTGACTAACATAGAAGGGATTGCTAGCAGTCCATACAACACAATTCAACAGGCAAGCAGTGTGTATCAGTTTAAGAGCACATAAGCTTCTGATACAGACACATAGACATATTATTTGAAAGATTCGTTGTTATCAAATAGTTTGTGTAATAAATTATGTAAATTAGGGCTTGTGATGTCAGTCTTTGAAGGGGCCAAAGTTCATTTTGTGTTTTGTCAGGGAAAATTATTGTTTCCTAAGTTTTTTCGTAGACCAACTTATGTTAGCATATCTTCTCTGCTTTCCTTTCAGGTTGACCGTTTAAACTGTGGCTCTGGTTGTTCAAATAGTATCCTGGTAAAAGTGTGCCAGGTTAATTCACCACTCCAAGACAAGCTGCTGAATGTTAGACAACTTTATGTTCTTGAGGATTCTAAGATCATATTTCTGATGACAGATTAAAGCCCCAACAAAGAAACTAAGAGAGAATCCACCAGAAGTTCGAGTAACAAGTGGACAAAAACCTAGTACCAAGATTATATACATCGTATTGCAAACTTCTGTAGGACTGTTTTAAATTAAATATCTTCTCAAAAAAAATATCATTTCTAGCAACACCAAACGTCAAAAACAACTGTTGAACTTCATAAGAACCTGGTGAAATGAAACTGACGATGAAATTTTACCTGTGTTTGCACAATTTCTCTGAACTTTGAAATTTAATTTTTCTCTTTCCCATGGGAAATTGTTTTCAATGTTATTTCAGGCAATTATTTATATCTTTAGCTTAAAGAAAATGTAAAAAAGGACTGTAAAATACTTTAAATTATTCTGGTACCAGATTTTTATCCACTAAAAACTGAAATTGCTCCATTTTCTATCGGATTTTGTCTTAATCTTTTTTCTTTAATATGATGCCCTTTTAGCCACCACCAATGTGTTTTGCAAACAAGATGTTGGATATTATTGTTTAGCAAGTGCTTAAAGCAATACTTGCTCGGCATTAACTTAACAATGTTGTAGTGTTTGCAGAAAGCAATAAGTTTGTCATTGTAGTTATGAGTGAATGAAATAAAGTTGTGGAAGTGGTTTTGAAACCTATGGGTCTTAAGTTTAACTGTACCAGCTTGCCAAGTGTATAAAGGAGGGGGCAGGTGTGCAGAGGTTGTGGTTTCAAAACCTTGGCTGGACAAAAAATCAGGGTCTTGAAGAAAAATCTCTTTCTATTCCCTCATCATTTGCTTCAGGTTCATGGATGGTGAAGTGTGGTGACATGAGACTACAATAGTAATTTGTAGTCTCGTGTCACCACACTTTACGAAAATGCATTTTGTTTCCTTTTGTTCAAAATGGCTCAGTCTAAGCTATGAATGTGGAGTTTAGGGAGGGAAGCAAGCATGTCCACAAATCTGTTGGCTTCTCAGGGCAATTTTTGCTTACATGTACTTTTCTCTTCAAACTAACTTGCACCTGTTTGCACACTCTATTTGAGCTAAGGGCAAACCTTGTAGTGTTGTCTCATTTAAACCCAAAATATTTTCACTTGGAATCAATAAACTGATAAACTATAAAAGACAAATTTATTCCCAAGAACTACCTATATAATTTCAGATTCCTACCTACTCTATAATACTGTAAATAAAATTTATAAAAATATAATGATTCCAATTTAATATGTGATGAAAAGCTCTGATATGAAAATTTATTACACATAACATGAGAATTTTATTCCATAAAGCTCATTTGTACAAATCTATACGCTTTATTTTCACATGTGAAAAAGGCCTATACAGCCAATCAGAATGGCGTACAGCTATTTCACATGTGAAAGTATAACCAATCAACGATAGCGTAAAGGCGTTTCCATGCCAATCACTCGTGCATCTCGTGCAAATCGTGCAAATCGTACTTTGTTATTGAATTAAATTAAATTTGCATTTGGTTCTATTGTTAGTGAGTTTTTGTTTATAATTCGCGTTCAGAAAACTATTTTAATGAAAATTCTCATGTTATGTGTAATAAACAGTTTACGACATAGAAAGTGCTTTGTACGGGGTTTATTCACTCGTTGTTTGTGTCAAAAACCCTCACTCGCTCGTTCCTCGCTCGTTCGGGTTTTTGACACAAATTTATTTAATCAGTGATGTAATATGTATGTAGCCTTGTTTCTTTTTCTTTTAATTAAGATCTATAATTTCAAATTTTTCTATGACTTCATGATCAAAAATAGGAAACAGGAAATAGGGTCCTTTTCGTTGTTCTGTATTTTAAGTAACAGTTGTCATCTGGCTGCTTCAACAGTTCAGTATCTTAGAATTCTAAATTAACTTGCTGAGAGAGTACATTTGCTGCAAGATCCCCAAAAATGCTTTAATGTCTTTCTTACATCAAGAGTATCAGCTTCTGTTATTTATGTTTTCCTTTTAAAATGTTTTGAGAGTCCTGCCTTCTTGCAGTCTGTCATTCCTATACTTCCTTTTGACCTTAACAGAAGGCAGTGGTTGATTCTTTCAAAGTAACAGGCACGCAAAAGCTGGACCAAGAGGGAGAGGGGCCAAGGGGATAATGAGAGAGCCATCTGATCCTGTCTCCTTGCCCCTCCCCTCTGACAGTTTCTCATTTGCCATTGTCCCAGCTTTCACATGTCCATTTCTTCTCACAAATGTATCCAAAATTCATTGACCTGCTTTGCAGGTAAACTTTCTTTGTAAGAAATAATTTTTTGGGACACAGTTTTGTTATGCCTGGTTGATTCCTCCTAAGCATATATACTTAAGTTCAAGGTAATCCTCAATGCCATATTTAGAACCCTCTCGTCCTAAACCTGATTGCTTCCAGCCACCAAAAGGTGCTATTTCTGAGGAAATGGCACCTTCATTGACACCAACCATACCAACTTCCATCGCTTCTGCTACACGCCAGATTTGGCCGATATCTTTTGAGTAAAAGTATCCTGCAAGCACAAAAGATTACATCCATTCAGTAGTATTTTATCTTGTTTTGTTATAATTTCATATCATGGTTTGGAAGACATTACCTTCTGTGAATGTAGTGATAAATGAAATGAATCACAATTATATTGTACTGTGGATATGAAATCAAGTGAACCTATGATCCTCGCAGCCAAAAATGCAATTTAGCAATTGCGTAGAGAACCCTGAAAAATTCAGGACCCTGTTGAAGTCCTGAATTTTTCAGGCTTCTCTAAAATTGCATTCATAACTGCGAGGATAATCGCTTCACTTGATTACTTTCTGTATACTGCTGCAGTACAACTGATCTTACAGCATCTTATGAAGTGTGTGGAATGTTGTGTTCCTGTATTTTGGAGGTTGCGACGCTCGTATGAAGAACCTTTGTGGCAATACTGAGCCTGAATGAGTTTTGGAATGTTTTTCTTGTCTAAGCACCAAGCCCCATTTGTTCAAAGACCAGATAACTTTATCTGGTGGATAAGTCACCATTCAACAGTTACAATCGCTGCAAAGATTTAAGTATTTTGCTTCGTAACTGTGAATGTTCATACGTACTCTAGTCTAAGCACATCTAATTAAAGGTGAGTTCAAATACCTTGTCAATGTTTCACACAAAGTATACTTGTGACTTATCCACTGGATAAAGTTATCCAGCGTTTGAACAACTGGTGCCAGAGCAATAATATCAGCGAGCAGGCTACTGCTTTCTGAATATAGGACAGTTTGGTTTTTCATTAATAATATATTACTGCCGTTAAAGGTTGACCCATTCACCCCTAAAGCAACCCAAATTGAAGAGTAAAATCATCTGGTGTTGTAAAGAGTAAAATGATGTAAATGTCACCCTCAGGAGTGAACAGATTAAGAGTGCAGGATGAGGAGAATATTCTAACAGCAACTAGATAAGGAATCAAGGCTCCTTAGTCACATGCAAGAATGATAATGACGATGATAATGAAGCCGGCTAGTATTTTTTACAGGTCACAAGTCAGTTTTACCAATGCAGAAAGTATCCATAAAAGTTATAAAGCTATATTTGTAAAAGATAACCTTTATTAGGCCTTAAAACTTTTGTTTAGGCCTAATTAGGCCTATAAGGTCAGCCTTTATGCATGTTTAAGATACTTTCTGTTTTTGGTAAAACAATGACCCGTGACCTGTGACATGTAAAAAATACCTGCCGTAATGAAGCAGAGAGACAAAGTACCTGCCAATCCAGCAGAAGTGTCATTAGCTACTGTCACTGCCTCATCTTCGGTCTTAAATCTGTAAAACAACCAAATATGTGTTTAACTGAGCATTCCACCTTCAGTAAACCTGGGTCAAATCACCAGGGATTAAATTGATGATGACTGAATGAGTCTAAAAGAGACCAAATCAACAAGTGCAATTTTTTTGCTTTTCCAAGGGCTGGAGGGAGATGGCAAAGAGAAACCGGAATCTCTGTCATGTACAAGAGGACCAGTGTGTCACCCAGCAGGTCACTTGCATTACTGCACCCCTTCCCCCATTAAAAAACAAAATTTGAATTAACAAACTTTCAAAACAGATTTCACAATAAAAGTTAATGTTAAAAAACAACGACGTTTCGACCGTTCGACGGCCATTTTCATGTTGAAAAGTAAACTATATACAATCGATTATAAAAATGCTAATGAGATACTGACTAAAACTCTAAATATGTACATAGAAACAATACAAGAAAATTTTAGTATGAATGATTTAAAAAAACGCTAAGGTGATAGAAATAATATAAAAAGCGAAATAATTAAGTAAGTAGCTTCGCGCGGATCGATTTGGTTTAAGTTTACGAATAAAAAGCATTTCAAAAATCAAGCAGTCGAGTTTGCTCTGACATTTCTTCAAAATCTCGAAATTGCTTCCGATGGTCTCCGGATCCTTTCTGTACTCATCCTTTACGTGATAGCCAATTGTTGAGTGCTTATGTTCCTCCACACGTTGATGTAGGTTGTGTTGTATTGTTTCTATGGATATATTTAGAGTTTTAGTCAGTATCTCATTAGCATTTTTATAATCGATTGTATATATTTAAGCACATACAAACATTTTTCTTTTCAACTTGAAAATGACCATCGAACGGTCGAAACGTCGTTGTTTTTTAACGTTAACTTTTATCGTAAAAAACAAAAACAAAAAATTAACCTGTGTGGTGTGGACCAGATAGTTTTGGCATTTGACATCATTTACCAAGATGACAAAAGGCACAAAATATAATTGTGACAGTTAAAACTTGCCTTATCAGAGGAGCAACAGGTCCAAAGGTTTCTTGCTTGCAGATAATCATGTCACAGGTGACTTCTGTTAGGATTGTTGGTTGATAGAAATTGCCTCCCAGTTCATGCCGCTGACCTCCTCGCAAACAAATGGCACCTTTTGACACAGCATCTTTAACATGACTTTCAACCTAACAATTAAATCAGTGTTGTTCCTCATGCATTAATTAAGAGAAAAAGTAGTGATAATAGCAGTTAAAAATGTTTTATCACAAATAAAACTAAAATGCCTTTATGTCTGGAATTCCATAGAATTAGTCAGATGATGTGACATCAGGTTACCAACTGAGGCTATAGCTCGCAAACGTCCAAGTTAGAGTTACGTCAAGCAGATGATCGAATCTCCATATTCTTGACTGCCAACAGATGAAGCCCTTTTTAACTATAGATGTATCAGGTGTTCTTTTTCTCATTCTCCCTGCCCCACCCCACAAAGAAAATACTTGATTCTTAGCATTCATTATCTCTGATAATCTAGGTGCTTGGAAGTGAGTGAATAGCCCCATTCACTCACCATCTAATTACCACATGTTATAATAATTAAATTAATAATAATAATAGTTGCTATTATTATAATAGGTCTTAATTTTATTAAGGACAGAACAGATGGAGTATCCTACTAGGCCACAAGCTGTGGCCAGATACTCAGTAACATTTCCTGCATTAAGTAGTGATAGACCTATTATAATAATAGCTTGTGGCCTAGTAGGATACTCCATCTGTTCTGTCCTTAATAAAATTAAGTGTCCAGCACTCTTTCGTAGAATTCTTCCTGACCCCAGCATGGTTATTTGTTGTAAAAGTTCCATGCAATGTGGCAAAATTTCCCACCTGTCTCAGCCGCATTTCAAATCCTCTCGAAACTGTTCCCAGTACACCAATTATTACTATTGGGATGACTTGAACTGAACGACAGTTCCAAATTCGTTTGATCTCATATTTTCAAGCCGCCGTAACAGTTTATCACTTTTCTCTCTTTCCTTACTTAATGCTCCTATTATCACAGTTTATTGTGTAAAACGTTAATATGCATATTTACATATCCCATAGGGCGTGAAGCGTAGCCTAATAAATTATGTGGTTTATAAGAACTCAGTATTTACATAACTATAAACTAAAAAAGACCTCTGATATTCTCCAAAAAATAACATATAATAAGCAATTTTATACGGAAAGTCAGAGACAATTATGGCATGATCTTGAAAAATCATGCATTGTGGAGACTGTTTAAGAACAGACTTTATAACAACTCAGTATTTACATAACTATAAACTAAAAAAGAATTCTGATATAGTAAGCAATAGTATATGGAAAGTCAGGATCACATCTTGTCACTTGTCTTTATTATTATTATTATTATTATTAATTAATTTAATATTATTATTAATTATTATTAATATTATTATAGAGTTTCAACATCATGTTCTGGCTGTTGTCATTGCCGTCTTTTCTTCTGTTAGGCGAATCATAACAAAATGACCAAAGGCTAACAGAATTATCTCTTCTTCACATTTCCAACACTTTCCTCAATATCCTTCAAGTTCCCAACAAGGCAGTTTTTTGCATTACTCCAACATTGAACATTGAATTATTATTATCCAACATTGAATTATTATTATTATTATTATTATTGTTATCATAGTGTTTATTATTTCATGCCTACACATGCAGCTAATGGGTAGACCTTCTTGTTCACAAAATTAATACACAGTATATTGTGATCTGTAAAGCCATTGACCCCTAGGAGTGAGAGTTAACAGATTTTACTCTGTCTAATGCCAGACGATTTTACTCGTCAACTGCATGGGGCCATCCTAGGGCGCATGAGGTAATGACTTCAACCTGAAATAAAATCATAATTTGAAAATGCACTCCTCACTTTTTCAACAGATTTTTCATTTATAAGTGGTCCTTGCGTGGAAGTCGCTTCCATTCCATTACCAACTGTCAACTGGTTGTCCACTGCTTCAGCAAACTTGGATGCAAATTCATCATAAATTTTGTCTTGGACGAGAATTCTATTGGCACAGATACAGGTCTACCAAAGACGAAAATAGAAAAACCATCTAAATCAATTCTTGAAGTCAGAGGGCATAAAAGGGTTCTATGCCATTCTTAATTTACACGTATCAATTCAACAGGTTTCAAGAAAAGCCATTTTAGCTGAGTGCAACATGAGCCAACACCCCTTATGAAATTATTCTCATGTAGATGTTCCATAAGTTCAGGCAAGAAATAAATATTAGCAAGCACAGAATTTCTTGCTTCACTAATTCAAACATTACCTTGCTCTCCCTAATAACCCAACTTCATAATAGGTTTATACCTGAGCAGTGTGTCTAAACTTGGCTGTTATTGCCCCACTGACAGCAGCATCAATATTTGCAGAATCAAACACAATGAAAGGGGCATGTCCACCAAGCTCAAGGGAAACTCTTTTAATTGGATCAACACACTTGGACATCAACAGCTGCAGACAATGAAAAAAATAATAATTTATTATTATTTATATTAATTTTGGTCTTGTGAAAATAATACTAAAATTATTTCAAGATCAAACACAAAAGGGGAGCAATCCTGTGCCTCAATACAATAATTTTAATATTGGTTTGGATATCTGGGTAGGCAATTAACCAAACACAACACAAAAACCTGTACATACATCCCAACAGGTCAGAACCAGTAAAGTGCACATGCAAATGAATTATTGCCTGAAACCCTGATTTAGGAGTCATAAAATGTTGTTAACATCCAAAACAGTGTTAAGGTTAAAAATACCTAAGTCATAAAGACTGGTTAATTTATCCAGTAGTGCAATTTACTAGCACAAATTGCAGACACTAAACAAAGTGAGTAAAATATAATACAATTACTGCAATTTGAGACTTCAGAATCCAAATCTCCACAGAGTTCTGAAATTCAGAGATATTTGTTGTTTATCTATGCTTAAAAAGGAAAAGTGAGAAGGATCAACATGTTCACAGTCATGAGTACTGCTCTAACCAGTCAGTCAGGTCAATAAGTCTGACCTCAAGAATGATTCAGCAATGTTAGTGCCAAGATGTCAATGCTGCCCCATCGAGTTCACTTTATTAGCTGACTACAGGCCAGTGTTGGGTCTGTATTGGTCAACATGGGTACATCACTGGCCATCCAAAATTATGCAATTTTCTGGATCTTATCCTTAAAACAACAATGCACATACCGTAACCTCCAATCCAAGTGAATGAAACTTAAGGATGGTGCCTACTAATTCAAAGGTATTTTTGCCCCGGTTTATGATTATGCAGGAAATGTAGATCTTGACAAGACAGTGTCATTGAAATCCAACAAGAAAATTGCGGGTAACCACGCATTTTCCAAGATAATTCACGAATAATAATAATTGTAAAAAGCTTTAATTAAAATACAAAGAAATGTATGGCAGTCTTTCTCAAATTGAAGCTTAATTATCTCTCTAAAATGCATGGTTACCCCCCAATTTTCTTTTTTACCAAGATACCAAGATATACTTTAGTTACTAAGATAATATTGTATTAGTATCCAGATAGTTTTAAGCTGCACAAAAAAAATAGTCCCTGTATATCAATCAGTAAAATCCCATTGTCTGGTGTTAGATGGAGTAAAATACTAAGTCTGGTTCGGGTGTTAAAGGGTTTTAAAAGAAGTTCATTATAATTGGCATACCTTTCCAGTGGCTGTAGATCCTGTAAATGACAATTTCGAAACAAGGTCATTTCCAAGGATGGTATCTGCAACTTCATTCACTTTATCACGAGAACAAGGAATTGTGTTGAAAACGCCAGGAGGGAACCCTGCATCCTCTGCCAACTGGCAACAAAACAACACTGTGCAAAAAGTTTGCATAGAAGTAATGATGGCTTAGGCCTAGTTTTCAGGTGGCAGAAATATCCCAGACAATATTATTGGGAATTTGGGCTTCATATAACATAAACAAGATGAAAACATCGTGAAACACTTAGAATAGCTCAAACTACTAGTTTGAAGTGATGTTTTCATTGTTGTGGCCGTCGTGGTTTCTTAAACCTCCTAATAGATTGGGCCAGTCAGTTGTGTGAGAATATTAGTGCTTTTAACATTGTGCCAACCAAAGTGAAAAAACAATTTCAGAAAATGCAGGGTGATACATTCATTTACAAAATTAGTGTTACTTGGCGCTTACCTTTTGCAAAGCCAAAGCAGAGTAAGGTGTTTCTTCTGATGGTTTGATGATCACTGTGCAGCCTGCGGCAAGTGCTGCTGCAGCTTTGCGAGTAATCATTGCAATGGGAAAATTCCACTGTGAAGATTGAGAAAAAGGCACTTAGAAAAATAACCAAAACTAATAGCTACATCTTTTTAGGAATAATTTATTATTCTTTTGAGTTTAACCCATTCACTCCACAGGGACCCCAGGATGCCCCAGTTGATGAGTAAAATCTGTTGAGTCTCACTCCCAGGAGTCAATGGGTTAATTGAGGAGACAGTTTTTGACTGGTTAACCCATTCACTCCACAGGGACCCCAGGATGCCCCCAGTTGATGAGTAAAATCTGTTGAGTCTCACTCCCAGGAGTCAATGGGTTAATTGAGGAGACAGTTTTTGACTGGTTAACCCATTCACTCCACAGGGACCCCAGGATGTCCCCAGTTGATGAGTAAAATCTGTTGAGTCTCACTTCCAGGAGTCAATGGGTTAATTGAGGAGACAGTTTTTTACTGGTTAACCCATTCACTCCTCAGGGACACCAGGATGCCCCCAGTTGATGAGTAAAATCTGTTGAGTCTCACTCCCAGGAGTCAATGGGTTAATTGAGGAGACAGTTTTTTACTGGTTAACCCATTCACTCCTCAGGGACCCCAGGATGCCCCCAGTTGATGAGTAAAATCTGTTGAGTCTCACTTCCAGGAGTCAATGGGTTAATTGAGGAGACAGTTTTTTACTGGTTAACCCATTCACTCCTCAGGGACCCCAGGATGCCCCCAGTTGATAAGTAAAATGGTCTGGCGTTAGACAGAGTAAAATCTGTTGAGTCTCACTCCCAGGAATCAATGGGTTAACTCATAATTTCCATTATGCCATAAACACATGTTCAATATGAATATAAAGTATCCAACAAGCATGAAAGGAATTGCACCGCATTATTTTTTGTTTTAATTGGCACAACAACACTTGGCATGACCATAAAGCATATGAGCTTATTATATAAATAATAGAGATTACTTCAAAATGCTGGAAACTTCAAGGTTAAGAATTTCACAAAATATCAGTCACATAATATCCCTTTCACACCCAAACCAGCCAGACTTAGTATTTTACTCTGTCTAATGCCAGATGATTTTACTTGTCAATGGGAAACCCCTGGGAGTCCATGGGTTAAACAGCTCTCTTTGTCCCTAATATCTTTTATCCTGGATAAGTTGTTTACAGCAAAATTTGCAATATTTTGTTTGGTGCAAGTCAGGGTTTGTTTACAATCTGGCCAAGTAACATAGCCAAATGCTTCCCCCTCCCTTGAGATTTTACATACTGGTGTCCACAGGGCTGCTACACCAACAGGTTGCTTGAGAATGAATAGTCGACGAGAAGGACTTGGTGAACTTATGACATCACCACACACTCTTTTGGCTTCCTCTGCAAACCACTCAACATAACTTGCTCCATACTTGACTTCTCCTTTAGCTTCAAACAAAGGCTTTCCTTGTTCTGTAGTCATCAACTTAGCCAGCTCATCTTCATGTTTCACAATGAGATCATACCAATTTCGAAGCCTCTTGCTACGCTCCTGAAAATAGAATCAGCAGTCAGACTTGGGCAGATCTGCATGTTATGTTGTCTTTTTGTGTGTGTGTGGGTTTCATTTCTATCAATACCCCTAATGAACTGCACTTTTAACTAAAGCTGCTCCACACCAGGAGGGCTCACACAGACAAATACAGGTAGAGCTTATTCTGGTTTCAGCAGCATGTAACAACCCAGCAGCAGGGCAAAGCTACATGTCTTTTACCTGAACAATATACAGTATACCAGTCTATTGCAGCGATAGCCATGAATATGAAGCTTGGTATATACCCACCAATACATTGAGGTGAAGGAGATGGGGGTGGGGATTTGTTGAATATTTTGGGGGGAGGGGGCGGGGTGGGTTTGTCATTCCCGATGAGGTTGTAAAAAGGGCTGGGTCAGGGGCAGCACCAAAAATCTACATGTACCAATCCTTATCTCTCAATTATGTCTTCCCTACCACCCTCCCCCACTATGTATGTGAAGATTGTCCGGTTGGGACAAAGGCCATCTTAGGAATGAGAGTTCCCTAAGTTTGAAGCTAATTAAGCCTATTAACTTGTACAATAATTAAAATTAATTTATTATTCATGACATGTACAAGAACTGATCATACCGCGTACATTTGCTGTAGAATTCTTCCACACTTTAAAACCTTTGTAAGCTTCAGTGACGGCTTCATCAGCTTCTTTTGTTCCCATGTCAGATACTTTGCCAATCTCTTCACCGGTGGCAGGATTGTAAACGGGAAATTTTGCATTGCAGCCTTTCCATTTCCCACCGATAAAACCACAACTTTGAAAAAGAGACATCCTTCGAACCA
>JALIRR010003868.1:7500-15000 GCA_023091755.1 Montipora sp. Colony 1 RG-2022 | reverse complement strand
ATAAAGTGATTATTATTACACAGCAGACCAAAATGGTCAAAATCAATACCCTATTTCAGACCGAAACAGCTAAAAAACCATACCCTTTGGGGCCGCACATACCTATGTAGCCCATATAACCCCCCCCCCCCCCTCCCCCCGGGTAAAATCGTCTGGCATTAGACAGAGTAAAATCTGTTAAGTCCCACTCCTGAAAAACTGAAAAACTTTATTTAAGCACGTGACATTGATGAGCCCAAAAAAGGACTCGTTACAAAAGTGTACATTTATCTACAATGGTATATAAATTAATAAAATACTAAAATAAGAATATATTATAATAAAATTACCTATCCATACTATAAATTTAAAATAGCATCTACTTAGAGCAGGAATTACAACAACACTTATCCTGGCTAGTAGTCAATGGGTCAATTCGCAATCAACCAGCTCCCATATGGTTTAATAGCTTAGTTGGTAAAGCGTTGCAGTGCAATCACATGGCCATGGGTTCAAATTCCAAGTTGCATATCTATTTTTCAATGATCTTTTTTGCTATCATTTCAGGTCCATTCTGCTGTTTAAAAAACGAGCAGCAGTGTTTTATCGGGTTTAAAACCAATAAAACACATGCTGCGAGTGTTTTGAATGGTTTCAAAAACTTTTCGCAAAAAGTGTGTCCTTCAGAGGTCCAAACGAAGGTTCAAAGTGTTAGGAGAAGATATTAGCGTACACAAAAAACAAGCCGAACCTCATCACTTTTCTTTATATAAATAATTCCAATGAGGAGTGTTTTATCGATTTTAAAGCTCATGCATGGGTAATTGTGAACAAGAGCTCCTCAAAAAACATGGCCGACAGTCGGCCAACAGAGGGCCAACAGTCGGCCGACAGTTGGCCGACAGTCAGCCGACAGGTTTTTTGGGGAGCTCTTCTTCACAATTACCCATGCATGTGGCGTTTTATCAATGTTCTGATAAATTCTTAGGCTTGTGAATTATAAATGAGTTTTTGAAGCTACTGAAATGATCTTTCTGCCAATCATCTCATGTCCCTTTTACTGTTCAAATATTAGAAATGTCATATATTTTAGAATCAAAGGCCAAACTGGAACAGTGTCATAGATATCTTGCATGAACGCCATAGCAATCACAAGGCCACTGTTGTCATTGTTTTATTCTTAACTCAACGGATGTAATTTCCTCTAGGAATGGGTAGAAGAGAGAAAGGAGAGGTCAAATGGTGAGTTCCTCAGTAGCTACTTTGGTAAAAGTGAAGAACAGTTCCCAAAAGATACTGTCGGCCGTCTGTTTGCCAACAGTCGGCCTTTTAATGCCAATTTTTTTAATGTTGCAGACTGAAGAGTCGGCCAACCGTCGGTAGTTGGTTTCGCAATGCATTATGGGGTGATGAAATGCAATTTAAGAAATAAGTACAGTCTGGAGATGGATGTCTATTTGCTCTTGTTAACTTTTAGTGTTTTGGGTTAATTTTTGGCTTCATTAACACTGTCGGCCGGCTGTCGGTAATGTGTCGGTATCTTGTGGGCCGACAGTTGGCCGACTGGCCGACAGGTTACCGACAGCCGAACATGGGAGCTCTTGTTCACTTTTGCCACTACTTTAGGGGATCCAAAGGGATAGAGATGGGAAGAATAGAAAAATATTTATATATATATATATATATATATATATATATATATAAATATATATATATATATATCATTATTATTATTATCCTATTCTATTATTTAAATTATGTTATAAAAAAATCTTAATTCAGTCCTATAATTTCTAAAGTTCGTAAGATTATTTGAGATGGCCTTGAAGGCCCGCGCTAATATTATTATCATCCTGAACCCTAGTGGTAGTATAGTGGGACAATAATTGTCACCTGAACCTGGTTTAATGGCCCAGTTCCCACTAGCCTGCCCGGCTTTCATTGGTGCTGCAGAACGAGTGCCTCTCGCGGGCAAGCTTTGCTCGCCCGGTTTCTCATGGCTTCGCCACTTGTTCCGCAGCGCCAATGAGACTCTACTTGCAGGCTAAGTTCCCACGAGTCTCCTAAAGCTCAGTTGTAGAGCATCCGAACTAGTCATCGGAAGGTCGTAGGTTCGACTCCTGTTTGCGAGCACTCAGATTTTTCCGAGTATCCCCGAGTCACTGACTGTGACAGTCAACTGACAATCAAATGAAAACATGAGCAGGAAAATAAACCAATCACAATAGTCAAATATCTTCAGTCTCAAAGAATAACTGAGACAGTAGTGTTTTTTACTTCATTTTAGTGATTTCAGCCAGAATCCACAGAGTCTTGGCCATCTCTTTGTTGCGAGTTGTGTTTCATGCATGGCACAGTGTCGCCGTTGATGCAAGAAAAACTAAAGAATATTTTGAGGTAAGAAAATCGTGCTTGGTGAGGCAGCGATGACAGATGAGGGCGCATAATCCAAACTGGATGGTACGCCACTCCTCTGTGGGCGATGGCGGGTTGAAATCTTGGATGGACTGACACGTCGGGATCTTTAATGTACACTAAGAGATAGTACTGTTATCGAGAAATGTCACCTGCAAATGTTTAAAGTCTCCTGTCTCGGATAAGGACTAATAAGCGGCATGACCCGTTTTACAACAATTCAGAGTTTCTAAACCGCTTGGGGCGCTATAAACCCCACACATACACTTTTCACTAATACTGGAGGGCAGGAAGTTCTTAGCCCTGGTAGATAACGTTCAAGGGGAGCGCGTGAGATTGCCGCAAAAGCGAAAGGCGATACTGCGAGAGGAGCAACACCCGCCCCATTCATTCTTCCTTGCACAAATTATGGGGCTGGGGGTGAAACCTTCTCCTCTACTTGTTTCCGGATTTTTCAAGATGGGGGTGCCTGGAATATGAGGCAAAATGAGCGATTCTGAAATTCGGTATTTTTTTGGATATAAACTTTCTTTTCGAAAACGTTTCAAGCAAATAATTTGATTGTAAACATTATTTCCGTTTGCTTTTTTAGAGTTGAGGTTTTCTCCGTCTTAGCTTTCAGATCCAAGCAACTCTTGAGATACTTATCAGATCTTAATTGCAAGCTATTAACTTAAGGCTTAGTGTTGTTGTGTTTCTTTTTCGACAGAGGATCGAAAGAGGAGAAATTATTGACTCTGGCTTCGAAGGATTCATCCGCGTGAGAACAGATGGAAAAGATGAAATTTCTTCTCTTCCAAGAAATGTTGCATTAATGGTGTGTCCTTGTTGAGGATAATATGGAAGATATCTCTTTACAACATTATTGTTGTTGGTCAAACGTACAAACTACTGGAACAAAAGAACCATTAGTTTTAGTGTATGGCTTGTCCAAAAGGAGAACACGGGTTCCTGTTTTTTTTTTCACCGAAGTTTAGTCTTGAACGGGACAATTAGAGAGATTTAGAGTTGCGTTTACATCAAAACCGCAGGTTGCTGCTTGAAGTAATAGCATGAAAATTGTTGTATTCTAACTTGTCTTTCTATTTGGAGACACGATAGGAAAGAAGTGAGCTAAAATGAAACAAGTTTCTTTGATTTTTGACAAAACGCAAATTTCAGCCTGGTGTTGGCCGTTTGCCGTCGACGCCATGTTAAATCTATCAGCGACCTTCAGATTGGAGAACGAGAACGACTGTGAATACGAGTTTTCTGTAATGGGCACGCGCATTACGTTCAAAGAACGAAATTTTTCGAAATGTGCGTGCTCAGAACTGAGAACTCGCACTCGTCTTCGTACTCCGATCTGAAGGTCGCTGTTAAAAAAATCTGGATGGGTGACCGTCTGGGAATACACCGTGCTGTACGCAATAAGGACTCAGGCTGGAGTAGTGTCAACGTCCGCGCCTCCCACGTCTACGATCGCATGTGGGCTGAGTTTCAGTAGATATCAACCGGACTCGAGGGTTGTTCTCTGGGTACTCCGATTTTCCTCCCTTAGAAAAAATATTCTCCCATCTAATTACATCTTGCAGGGCCGTGGAACTGTGCTGTTTAGGACCTTTCTGAAAACCAACTATGTGATTGAAAGCTTCCTAATAGAGCGGTCTTCAATTGAGCGTCGAAAGTAATTAGCGCATAAACGAGGCTAAGGGGTCATTCGGTATGCCTTAAGCCTCTTGTGCATGTAGTTTTAAACAAAAGAAAATGTGCCTGCTGGCTCAACTCCAATAAAGTCTATTGCTTTGGTTTTGCATTACTTCACTCAGTGATTGTTTCAAAGTTCTCGCGCCACTTTTTCAACCAATCAGAAGTAAAATCAAAACCCCGCGCATTTTGTCGGCTACGTGTAATTACTTCGAGTTTTGATTGGTTTACTGGATTGTCTCCGTCCTTTTTGATTGGCCAAAGTAATTACAGTACTTTGGTTTTGGTTTTACGACACTAGATTGAAACTCGCTCTTAAAGACAAAGGATTATTATGTTATCGGGAACCCGAATTGAAGGCTCTTGGTCTCACGGTAATAACAGCAGTGACATCAATGTTATCTCGTTGTTGTGACCTCAACATCTACGACGGCAAGGTCAAACAAAACGGCGTTTAACAGAGAGTTTAAGCAAAGACGACGACTACGGAAACTGTAACGAAAATGCCAACCGAAGGGCTCACGAACGGCTACTGAAACAGCTAGCGGGAGAGTCCTACTCCGAATCTCAGTGGAAAAGCATACAAACTAGAAATGGCAAGATCAATACTGCGATTCCTTTTTAGAAGCACATGGATTGTTTTCCGTGTTTTCCCAGTGTTACTAACTGACATTCCCTTTATTTTTCCTCTTCTTTGACAGATTTTCAGTTACGTAAATGTAGGTGACTTAGGACGTTGTGCTCGTGTGTGCCGAAACTGGAAAGTGCTAATTCAAGCAAACACACTTTGGAGTAAGGTAAGCTCACGAGAGAGCGTATCCGTTGAATATCAATATTTCGCAAAGGCCTCGGTTTCGCTTGGTGATTGGCTTAAATGTCTCGCGCCACGTTCTATGATTGGCTCGCACCCGTTTTCCCGCCCTTTTATGTCTGCTTTGCGTTTTGATTGGTTCCTTTTATTATCGAGACGCGTGTCACTGGAGGACGTCCATCGGTGCGCACCGAGAGATTCAGATGAATGAGAATAAGAAAAAAATCATTGTGGGACCCAGCAAACACACTTTATTAGCACTTGGGTAGCCTGTTTGCTTCCAAACATCGAGGGAGAAATCGTCGCCATTTGCCCCTGTCAATTGCTATCATTTTTGGCGATTTCCTTAATCATTTCTTAAAGAGAGCAAGTGCCATTTGTTGGTAACAATTTTGTTTTTCGAATATAAGCAATAAATTTGACTGAATGTGTTTTTCTCAGGTTGACTTTTCCAAGGTAAAACACAGGTGCGTTATTTTGATTTCTCTCAAAAAATACATTTCCGTTCACGGTAAATAAGACTTGAACACAAAATGTACCACATTACTGCAAAGAGTGCCATGGTTTGTCAGTTCAGTGACCCATTCTCTAATTACGTCCAGTGTAGTCTACCCCTAAATTCCAGTACCAAGAGCTGGACTCTCCAATATAATGTGATTTCAGTAGGTTTTTAAAATCAAAGGGTTCATAAGAGCTACCAAAAGCCGCCCGAAAAGAACAAAATGTTGAAGACGGAAACGCAAACGATAACCTCGACCGCAGAACTCTTCTCTTTGTGCGTGTCGGATTATGCGCAGATATTCGATCAGAGGGTCTGGTGACAAGATTGCGCAAGTGCAAGGAAAGGCAAACCAAGGTGAGCATGCGCAATTATGCGTGCGCACTCCCGTTGCTTGGGTAACTTGCTTCAACTGTTTCTCTAGTTTGAAAGCCTGTACGAAGGCGTCCGTGTTTGCCGCTTTGGTGGGAACACGCATTAAGTGTTTGATTAAAACTATGATGAAATGAGAGACTATTTACTTTTGTCTGTTTCGTCCTCTTTGTTTCAGTGCAACAAATAAAGTAGCGTCCAGTTTGATTCACAAATGTCGTCCGTTTTTGGGCCATCTTAATCTGAGAGGATGTTACAATTTGTCAAGTAACTCACTAAAACTTGCAGGTAACATTCTTCACAAATATCTCCTGCTCTGCAGTGAGAGTCTTAATGTATCGGAGTTTTGGAATGTTATTGGATCTGGCATAAGCACCTTCAATTCTGAATCAATATAATTGTGTTTACTTAATTATACTGTTGCGGGAGTGGCTCATCTTTCAAAACAATTTTCAAATGGAGAGTAGAAATGAACGGACTGCACTGGTTAGATCTTGAATTTCCCCGTGTCACCGACCAAAAAAAGCAAGCTTTCGTCCTTGATGCATGTTGAATGCTGAAACAAACAAATTCTAGCGTCGTATTTCATGAAGCGGGAAACGCGTGGGCTGATGCGTATCATAAAAAAATGAACATTCTCCAATTCTAACTTGTTTTGCTCTTTTTGACAAGTTGCTTGATTTTTGGAAGAACGTAAGTTTCTGCCTGACGTTTGCCGTTTTCCCACCCCGTCAGCAGATCCTTTCTTAACTCGACGAGAAAGAAAGGACTCTGAAATCGTGTTAAGTCTTTATTGAGTATGAGTAATCCGTTGCTTGGATACAGTTTCTAACCCAGACGAAGTCTCGATTGCACTCCTAGACTCCATATTGAGTTCGTCCTGAAGACTCGATTTTGACATCGCCTTGTCAAAGATATGATGCGCGCGCTGCCTAAACCGGTCTGACCGGAGTGACTAGCCCAGAAACTTAGGCCGAGGCGACCTAAAAGACTTGAAACGATTTCTGCAGACCCTCTCGACCCTCTCTGCTCGCCCTCTGGTGCCTTTTAGAGAGGCTCTGCTCACAGGGTGCCGTTTGCCGTAAACGCGATGCTAAATTTCTTTATTTTTTTGGAAAAGTGTCCTGCAATACAGGGCGCAGTGACCGCGCTATCCTTTTCGCGCGAGACTTTTCTTGCAGTGCGCAAGTGTGGGTAGGGGAGGGGGGGGAGGGGGGCAGGGATGGCGCACAATCTCGACCCCAGAGCTCTTCTCTTGACTGATGGAGAGAAGGGCTCTGGATAACCCTGAAACAAAGTGTCTTCTCATTGGTTTTGGTGAAGAACAATCAAAAGCGTCTCTAATTGGAGCACTCATGTTAGCACGAATAGTGAGCAGGCGCCGTGAGGTTCAAATAGTCAATGTTTGGCTATAAGGACCCTACGGCGCATGTTGTCCTACATAGAGTTTCCCAGAGCGTTGGGTCGATCCGAGGCTCTGGTGACGAGAATGGGATGGCACAGTGGTGAGAGCACTCACCTCCCACCAATGTGGCCCGGGTTCGTTTCCCAGAATTAGCGTCGCTTGTGCGTTGAGTTCGTTGCTTCTCTACTCAGCTTCGAGAGGTATTTCTCCGGCCACTCCGGTTTTCCCCTCTCCTCTAAAAAGCAACCTACGATTTTCACATTCACATTTAAACGAGTCGTGTATCTCCAAGGTGAAACGTGGTTAACTTAAGTATTTTTCTTCTCCTTCTAA
>JALIRR010003867.1:37500-40109 GCA_023091755.1 Montipora sp. Colony 1 RG-2022 | reverse complement strand
AGATATGATGTTGAAATCTCCCTGAAATCAGCCACAAGAGTACGAAGGCAGGGTGGTCAGGATCCGGTGTACTACAGGATAACGGACTCGACCCACATTGGTAAGGTTCCGATGAAGAAACTTTTGTCTCACAACAAAACTAAAATGGAACTCACTGAATACCTTGCAAGAAAGGCTCTAGATCATGCAGAAATCATTGGAAAGCGTCTCGTTGCAGCCTGGGGAACTTCTTGTGAGGCAACACACAAGAATGTGGCGCATCTTCGAAGCACCCAAGAAGAAGCTGATACAAAGATTTTACTGCACGCTGTTGATGCCACTGCTCATGGAGCCACAGAAATTAATATCCACTCACCAGACACCGATGTGTTTATTCTGTCTTTGAGAAGATATCCTCAGCTCTGTCATGAGACAAATTTCATCACTGGAACAGGTCAAAGGCATCGAGTAATCAAGTTACAGCCAATTGTGCATTCCCTCGGTACGCATAAGATTGCAGCTCTACCGGCACTTCACGCATTGAGTGGTGCTGACAACACTGGTAGTTTTGCTGGGAAAGGAAAAGCCACATGGTGGAAAGCATTCCAAGAGGCCAGCCAAGACATCATCACTGCTCTTGGTAATCTCGGAACAAGTGAACCACCGTCAGCAGAAACTATGGCCGCAATCGAGAAGTTGATTTGCAAGCTGTATGTGCGGAACACGACCATTACTACTGTCAAAGATCTGCGATGGTGGCTTTTCAAAAAGAAGCAGGCTCAGTCCGAGAAACTTCCACCAACACAAGCTGCCCTAGAGCAAACTGTAATGAGAGCCAACTATCAAGCAATGGTTTGGATTAACGACATAGTGCCCCAGCCCCAGCTACCATCACCAGATAACTTTGGCTGGAAGTTGGAGGACAACAAATGGCTTCCAGTGATGACTACTTTGCCGCCAGCTCCTGAGGCTGTAATCCAGTTGGTAAAATGTGGCTGTGCGAAAGAGAGATGTTCGACCAACAGATGCCAATGTCGTAAGGCAAATCTCAACTGCACTGATTTGTGTAACTGCTGCGATAGTGGAAATATTTGTGAGAACAGCCATAGTCCAAATGATGATCTTGAAGAAGACGAGGATGTTGCGTATGAAAGTGATGATAGCAGTGGATAGAACAGTCGTATTTTCCCTAGAGCAAAGACTTTCAAGTGACTTATCTGATTTGGTCATAGTGATGTTAAGGTTATGTATGTTAGTGTAGGCCATTTTTAAAACCCCTTGTAATCGGTCTTGGTGCAAGTTACAAAAGTGCCACCACACTTTTTTGCATTATCTAGGGTCCAAATAAGATATCTAGATTAGTGGCTTGCTTGCTTCACAAAATTCGCACGGGATTACATGTGCTCCCAGACTATTACGGAGTTCGATGAAAATCCGGATTTATAACATATGCGGTGGGGCAACCAAAGCGATGGGAGCTGTGTTTAAGGTTTCAGTGTGGAACTTTTAATATCGTTCGCCGATTTAGAAACATGAACATGATCCCAGGCAGGTATTTGGGGACGATTCTGGGATTTGTTTTGCTCTGCCCAACTACGGGTACACTTGCGTAGGTTTGCGCTCAACATATGGAGGCTCAGTGAACCGTTGACCAGCCGAGTCAAAATTGGTTGTTAGCGAGCCTCGAAGGAGTTTGAAAATTTGAATATTTTTCGCAGTTTCTCAGCAATGGATACTCGGTGGACCTTGAAACTTGGTCAAGGGGAAGTAAATTTATCCGTGTAGCCATCGCCGGAGTTTGAGCGTGACTGATGCCGGAGAAGTGTGAATTTTTTCGGCGAGATCTGAGGTAAGTTAGAAATGAGTTGCCAGCCTTTTCTTTATTTAGGGAAGAGTGACGACTCGGGAATTTGAGAAGTCGCTTAAATCGCATTCAATCAGGCAAAAAACCACACAAAAAGCAAGAAATTCACCATGACAATAAAGAACGGCTTTTTTATTGAGAACTTTTGCGGGTAAATATCTTTTTCAGTCTGTTATCAAGATTTCCATACAAATCCTTATAGTTGTTTACCTTCCGACTCTGGGCCGCCTGTGGCGCCAGAATTCCAAAACACAGCGTTACAGTAAGGAAACTACGGAATTTTGAATCTTTTTAATGTGTTTTAATAAACTTGAACTGTTTTAATTTGGCTCATATGTAGTAATTACTGCGTGTTATCACTGGTTTTTGTCCGTTAATCCACATAATTGTTCTCTCTTATGAAAAATGGTTTTGGAGACTTTTGAAAATTGTGTTACGCGTTACACTCAAAATTTTTGCTATTTTTCTATGCTTTTCCTTTGTTTTCTCAAGAAAGGAAAGTCGCTTACCCTTTTTACACCCTGTATGCTAATCAACAAGGATAACCTTAGCATTCAGCAAAAATATAGCTTCATTGAAGACGTTAAACTGAATAAATCAGGAAATGTTTCTGAGTCACCCCCAAGTGGGTATGGTGATTGTGCTACACATCAATCCAAAAATGTATCTTGGTTAAATGTAAGTGTAGTAGTTGTGAAACATTGAGAAAAAAAACATGAGGCTTTGTTTATATGACCTGGTGCAAAGTCAGATGTTGAAACCCTGT
>JALIRR010003867.1:17500-22500 GCA_023091755.1 Montipora sp. Colony 1 RG-2022 | reverse complement strand
ACTGGTGCTGTCAACCGCCATGTTTACAACAGAGTAATTTAGGCGTTCCAGTCTGCATGAAATCATCCCTCACCTCTGTCTCGAGAAGACCAGACACGTACGGTTCTTACGTTACGTTTATGCCCCTGTAGAATCAACCGAAATCTCAACTCCTTGTCAAACGTTAACCAGCATCTTAATATTTTTGGTAGGCTACAATACTCGTCACATTTGTTGGAACACCCATCGCCGTTTTCCCCTTCCTGAATGGGGGAAGGGGGATGTGGTATAAGCTACGATCTTGTAACACGATGATTCTGACCATTCGCTAAGTGTTCCAACTAAATATGTCTAGTATTGTGGACGATTGAGTTTCTTGTCGTCACGCACGCAATGAAATAGGAAGAGGTTTTCGCCTCTAAGAGGAAATATGTTGTTTGTTTCAAAAAATTGTTCGCTGGAAAAGGTGGCCTTTACGAATTCATCATGTTTTATAATATGTGAGCTTAACTGGATAGTTTTTATGGCAATAATAACTAGATGCTTCTCTGAAGCATACACTGGCTTGCCTGTGGTACGTGCTACAGAAAATCAGAAGGCACTGAATTGTGTGGTATTGAAATACAGCATTCCAGTCTCTGAAGAATAACAAATAAAAGAGAAGCGAGAAACATTGGCTTCTGGGCTGACATGTTGATAATTTTCAAGTTCCCTCACAACTTCTTTTCACCACAAATGTGCCCTATGAGCATCCGAAAACTTTGTAATACTAAACTTCACTGAAGTCAAGCCCTGTTTCGCGGGGTTAGTGTTGGGATGGGAGACCAAAACAATAAACCCCTCATAAAAAACAGAAACATCTGACCGAAAATACTATTAACGCTAACAAATGCGAACTCAGCAAGGTACAGATTCTGTTAGCGTGCTTTATGCAAAACAAATATTGATGAAAAAGCAACTAAATATTGATACACAGTTTTCAGAAAGAGCAGAAGGAAGTTTCCCGGACGGTCGATCGAGAATAAAATATTTACGACATGAAAACAACATTAATTTTGAACCTTGAATATAGATCGTTTTCACTGTCACGCAATAAAAAAAATAAATCAAAAACTATCCAGTGCAAAACGCTAAGAAATTGTTATCTTATAGCAGATAAAGAAATAAGACACTTGTCCAAGTTTTAGGCCTCTGCGTTTCCCCAAACTTCAGATATTCGTCGAAATGTTTCGCAGGCCGGAAAATAGTGTAAACATCTGGAACTGACTTTGGCTATCTAGGCGACTGATTATCACTACTGAAAAAACAAGCATTTACATAAGCACTTTTCCTAATGCTCTAACTTCTAAAAGGGCTCAAAATCATGAGATAAGTATATATTTTTCAACAAACTTGATCGTAGCTTTGTGTCACGCACCTACATAATCCTGAAATTCAAAATGCTCTGGTTTCCAAACGAAGCACGCTATTGAGCTGTGAAATTGTCAACAGATATAGATATGCCGCCTCTTATGCCTGATGAGGATAAAAACTTTGGTGGATCTTTAGTTTTAGATTTTGGAAGGTGATGACGTCACGTGAAAACGATCTATAGAATATAAAAAGTTACGATCAACGACAAACATTTTGGGAGATTTTTGCTACGTTCAAGTAAATTGCAAAATCGAAAGTGACATGGCCGGAATTCAGCGGGCGCCGTGATTAAGTTACCGCGGCATGTTTACTCGCCAAACAGTGAAGCATCTGTGTCAAATGATGGCAAGATACCGGGTTTTTGTAAGTTTCTTTTTCTGTCAAGTGTTATAAAGTTTGACAATGAAAGGAGCGAAGTCAAAACAAAGATCACAATCGCCCAACTCTTGTTTATGCAAAGTCAAAATTAATTTTACTCTCCAAGACGCGTACGACGTTATTTATCACCAGGTAATTCCATCATTCTGGAAATAGCAGCTACTTTATTCACAAGTTTTCACTGATTTTGGGCCTCATTTTGTTGTAACTCAAGCACGCTTCCGACAGGCCTGTGAACCCTTCCTGCTTACAGAGCAATACTAAAAAACTTCTCCCATATCACATTTGAACCTTAAGCTCGAAAATTCAATACACAACATGATATTATAATTCACAAAGGCAGAAAATACCACAGAATCCGTTTCCAGCGAAAAGTTTATTGAAACAAACAACATATTTGCTCTTAGAGGCGAAAACCTCTTCCTATTTGATTGCGTGCGTGAAGACAAGAAACTCAATTGTGTCAAATTACCATGTACTTCAGGTAAATACTGCTCACTTTGATTTCGTCTCGACGGGCGATAGATTGTTGTCGAAGTCCAGTACTCGTCGCTTTTGAGATTCATGCCTAGTTTATCCAACTGACTTTCCATTATTGAGCTCCATAAGGGTATATTTTGTTTAAGGATCCACTAAAACGCCATTCGCGTTGCATGACTTTCGACGCCATTGCAGGCTAAGTTAATGATTCTACTGTGTCCACCAGAGAAATCTACGCAGTTCCACCACCCTCTCGATCCTAAGAAAATACGCGCAGAAGGCTCTATACACAAAGACACCACTTACCAGGGGAGTGACCGGCAAGACTTTTACCGACACGGAAAAAAAAAAAAAAAAAAAAAAAAAAAAAAAAAGAAAACAAACAAACTAAACGAAGACCTCGACTGGGTTTGCCTTATAAGGCAACCCAGTAAGGATTCTGTGATATTTTCTGCCTTTGTGAATTGTAATATCATGTTGTGTATTGAATTTTCGAGCTTAAGGTTGAAACGTGATACGGGAGGATATTTTTAGTATAACTCTGTAAGGAGGAAAGGTTTCATGAAAATAAACAGGTCTGTTGGAAGCGTGCTTGAGTTTCAACAAAATGAGCCCCAAAATCAGCAAAAAATTGTGACGCCGGTGAATAATAAAGTAGCCTCTATTTCCAAAATGATGGAATTACCTGGTGATAAATAACCTCGTTTTGGATAGTAAATTTTTGACTTTGCAGAAACCGAATGGTGGGCGATTGTGATCTTTGTTTTGAATTCGCTCATTTATTGTCAAACTTTATAACACTTGACAGAAAAAGAAACTTACGAAAACCCGGTATCTTGCCATCATTTGACACAGATGCTTCACTGTTTGGCAAGTAAACATGCCGCGGTAGCTTACTAGTAATCACGGCGCCCGCTTAATTCCGGCGATGTCACTTTATTTGTGCAGCCAAAACATACAATAACAAAATTGAACGTAGCAAAAATCTCCCAAAATGTTTGTCGCTGATCGTAACTGTTTATATTCTATATTCACGGTTCAAAATTAATGTTGTTTTCATGTCGTAAATATGTTATTCTCGAGCGATCGTCCTGGAAACTTCCTTCTACTCTTTCTAAAAACTGTGTATCAATATTTATTTACTTTTGCATCAATATTTGTTTTTGCATAAAGCAAGCTAACAAAATCTGTACCTTGCTAAGTTCGCATTTGTTAGCGTTAATAGTATTTTCGGTCCAATGCTTCTGTTTTACGAAGGCGTATATGTTTTTGGTCACCCATCCAGAGACTAATCCCGCCGGAGAGGCTTAACTTTAGTAAACATTAGTATTACAAAGCTGTCAGATGCTCAGAGGGCACGCTTAAACTTGTGGTGAAAAGAAGTTTATCAACATGTCAGCCCAGAAGCCAATGTTTCTCACTTCCCATTTATTTTCTTCAATCTTTCTGGGTTCAGTACTTTGCTAGTAACCACATGTCTTCTCAGGCTATTTACCCAAGGCTTCTACCATGGCACTACAATGATAGACAATACCAAAACAATATCGTGCACTGTTAGAGCTACATATTACGCAAGGACAGATTTTTTTCGTCGTACGAACGTGTGAGAACCTGTGAGCCAAAGGGCCTCTGCTGGTATGACTTCTGGGTGACCCCTTAAATGGTCTTAATGACCCCCCACTTAAAAACATTGTCTGGAACGGTGCACGTACCACAGGCAACCAAGTGTACCCTCACGGAGGGTCTAGTTAAGTTAGCATGTGGTTAAAATCGGAAAGAATGGAAAGAAACGAAATTTTCAGGCTTCATTCTAGACTATAAACTGCTATACTTTATCCACACAGAGAGAAAGTGACAGCAATGATTTGTTATCGTTAACGTATGTTTCGATCGTGGGCGTCTAGCGTTATGAATTTGCACATCGAGTTTTGACTTAAATTAGCCAGGCTTACCCTTTCATTTTTTTTGCAATTGTCAGCTTTTCCCTTTTTTCAAACCATTTCACTAGTATCCATGCTTTATTTGGTAATTTTGTTAACACTGAAGAGGCATAGTTGAAAACTATGTCGGTCGTTTAGCAACGAAAAAAAAACCACAACAAAAAAACAAACAAAAGAAAAAAGCAAGGTAACTTTGTCAGTGAAATCTTTCTTCCGAATCCAACCCCTTAACTTATCCAAAGCAGCATGCTGAAATTCAAGCGCACTGTGCCATCTGGGGTCCCCCAAGGGCTAAGCTAGGACCCTATCTATTTTTGATAATGATAAACGACCTAGAGGTTCACGAAACGTCTTTGTGGAAGTTTGTCGATGATACAACAGCCTCTGAAATCGTAGCAAAGGGTCAACTAAATCAGTGCTCAGGCTATTGCAAATAAAGTAGTGCCGGGGATGGTCTCACAGGAATCGATTACAACTTAATCCAGGTAAATGTAAGGAACTAAGGATATCTTTTAGTAAACAGTGGCCTGACTTTACACCAGTCTTTAAGTGGTAAAGCGGGCCACGTTGCTAGGTCTTACCTTTGACAATAAGCTTTCATGGAATTCACATAATGAGAACATTGTTAAGAAAGCCTCCAAGAGACTATATTTTCTATCTCAGCTAAAGAGGGCTAAGATTCCTTCAGCTGACTTAGTCCTATTTTATATCATCTGTGTAAGATCGGTAGTAGATTATGCTGTACCTGTGTTTCATTATACCCTCCCTAAATATCTTATAGAAGAGTTAGAACGTATTCAGAAGAGGGCT
>JALIRR010003867.1:7500-15000 GCA_023091755.1 Montipora sp. Colony 1 RG-2022 | reverse complement strand
TCTCACCAATGTAGGAGAAATCCTACATTGCCCGTCGTGCAAGTTGGAGCTATCTACGACTTATGATCAGCATGTACCACAACAAACTTAATAGAATTAAGTACACTATCGGAAGAATTCAACACGAAATACTCGGTTTAATACCGAGTACAGAATTTGCCACACTAATGGAAGTCATCTTACATCAAAACCATCGGGAGGAAAACAGAACTCGTGCAAGGCACCAACAAAAACTAAAGCGTGGGCGACCCAACCGTCAATGACAACAGACACGAAGAAATAAAGAAAAGATGGGTTGTAAATGCTTCGGACCGAGACCTGGAAGCCAATGAGATATCACTCCTCAAAAAAGGAATGAACTTCGCAATCACTCCTAGAAGTGTGCCGGTTAAGGAGATCCTAACCGCTGTGGAGCAAGGAATATCGAACCTACCACGAGACGCCAAGGACGAGGTCAGGGGCGATATTTGTAACATCATAAAGAATGCAAAAGCGCCAAAAACTTGCAACTTGAGCCAAGGTGAGCGACAGGCGATGAAAAAACTCAAAGAAAACGACAGCATTCTCGTTCTTCCTGCTGACAAAGGAAATGCGACTGTGGTGATGAATAAAGTAGACTACAAGGAGCAGATATTGTCCATGTTACAGGACACAAAAACATACTTACCTGTGACCGATAAGCGACGCCATCCAGTTTCTAGCACCACCAATTTGCTACAAAGGAAGTTAGGAGAACTAAAAAAGTCGGGGAACCTAACGGAGAAAGAGTATTTTAAAATCAAACCCAGTGATCCTGTTCCGGCTGCTTTTTATGGCCTTCCAAAAGTGCATAAAGTCCAGTTAACGGTAAAAGACGACCACTACACCTTGGCCAGTCCGTCCACACCGATACCACTTAGACCTATCAATAGCAGTATCGGGTCCCCTACCTACCACGTTTCCAAGTATTTGGCGAATTTGCTCAGCCCCCTACGTTCAGATCATGGCTACACGATAAAGAACTCAAAGGAATTCGCAGATTTCGTACAGACCCAGACAGTCAGACCAGACGAGGAAATTGTATCTTTCGACGTCGTATCCCTGTTCACTTCGATTCCTGTCGATCTAGCCTTAAAAGTCATCCAAAGCAAGCTGGAGTCGAATCACACCTGGAAAGATAGGACAAAACTGACCAAGAATCAAATTGTAGAGCTGACGAAAATCGTACTGTACAACAACTTCTTTTCATATGAAGGCACTCTGTATCACCAAATTTTCGGCTGCGCTATGGGTTCACCCGTGAGCGTAGTCATCGCCGACTGGGTAATGGAACACGTCGAGGTTCAGGCTTTGTCAACATTCACGGCTTCCCCCGCTGGTGGTTCAGATATGTTGACGATTCAAACGCGTGTATAAAGTCGACAGAGCTTGACAATTTCCATCGCCATCTTAATGCAGTCAATCCGCACATCCAGTTCACAGTAGAGCGCGCCACACCCGTGGACGGTAAACCCACCATCGCGTTCCTGGATACTAATGTATCCACCCTCCCCAATGGTGAGGTTGAGGTGCAAGTATACCAAAAAGCCACCCATACCAACAAGTACTTGGCATTTGATTCACACCACCCTGTACAACATAAGAGATCCGTCGTCAGCACGTTGATGCGCCGCGCGAACACCATCCCATCTAGCGAGGCCCTGAGAACAGAGGAAACATCCCACGTCCAGGACAGCCTACAGGTCAATGGATATCCCACCAAATTCATTGAAAATGCTGCCCAACCAAGGTCTGGTCCACAAAGCCACCATCCTGACCCGGCTGACCTTGCCGTGGTACCCTATGTTCAAGGGGTATCGGACAGGGTAAAACGCACACTGCAACATTTCAACATAAGGACTGCTTTTAAGCCCATACGCACACTTGCTTCTGTCTTCAAAAAACCGAAGGACCGTCCATCGGAAGAAAAAATAGCAGGCATCGTTTACAGGGTTGAATGCAAAGACTGCGATTTCTCCTACATTGGTGAGAGCAAACGGTGTTGGGCTTCGAGGAGAGTGGAACATGATCCCGCGCGTGCCGCGAGTAAAGAGTCGGCAATCCGACAACATGCCGAAAGAACCACGCACGACATCCATCCACGTTACGGCCAAATTCTTGAAAGGAATGAAACTAATTACAAGCGCAGAATTTTTCTGGAGTCTTTACACTCAAACATTGATAAGAACTCTGTGAATGAAAGAATGGAGTTCCCAAGGGCATATGTGCCGCTGTTAAGATCTCTTGGGAGCCAAAATAAGAAGCAGTGATTTTTGAATTTTAGATTCATTGTCCCCCGAAGAAGAACCAGAGATACCATTCGAAAATTTGGGAAACCTTTTTGAGTTTAGATCAGTTTTAAGCCCCCCTTTTTTACCATTTTTAAGCATAATTATTTCCATATATACTATATTGCTTTCTGGGGTTAGAAACGGGAGCTCCGCTTTTTAGGCTTGGCTAAATCTATATTACTCTTTGTTTGTGCCCCAAAATTTTGCATAAGCAGTGTTTTATTTTCTCTTGGGACCATTGTAAGTCCCAAGAGAAACTGGAAACAATGCTTATGCAAAGTTTTGGAGGGCAAACAAAGAGTATTATGGTATTTTTGAAATTGGCATATTCGCTTTTTTCCCAATCCCATAATGCAATACGTTTTGCGGGGCTCTTTGCATCAAAACAATACAGGTCATTTGCTCTTGGGACTGCATGTTCATGCTTCAATGAACTGGATATCCATAGTCTTAATGCCGCGACTTCTCAAACGGATAAACTGTACATGTATTTTGAGCTTGGTGAAAATAGCCATAGTTAATGTTCAAATTTCCGGAAGTATATTGAGTTACTTTTCCTGTCCGATTACAGCTTAAGATTTCTTTAATCTTTCTAGTCACAAAAGCAAAAAAAAAAAAAAAACAAATTAGCAAAATAAAGACGTTTATCTCAGCCTAACCTTGGTCATAAGAAATGTTATTATAAAAAAAAAGGAATGCATTACATACTATTGATGGGATGTTGCTGGCTACTATGTATGTATCTGTAGACCTTTACAGAAGCAGTTTTAAGCTAGCCAAATTTCCCACTTTTAGAAGTAAAAATCAACTGAAAAATTAGAGTCTGTGCCAGTATTCGAAATTGCGACCGCCGTATCAACAGTCGGATGCCCTGGCCACTGAATTACAAGAAACACCAGGTCACCTGCAGGTCGTTTATTTTTGTCATCTGTAGCCGAGTTTCAAGTGAAAATCAGTTTCCAAAGAATGTATTGCCATTTAAATTAATAGTTGAATTTCAACACAGATTTATCTTTGAATTCTTGTTTTACAAAGGTTATCGGAGTGAGTGTCAGGAAACTCGCGACATGTTAAAGAAGGCACCACAACATAACAACAACCGCCACCATGGAGCAGTCTCGGAGAACATCACCAGACATTAAAATTATTTATTGTCATGCTTTTAGCTATATCACGTATTATTAAAAACCCAGATCATTGGATAATACAGTTCTAAAGTTTTGAGTGGCTTAGCCATCATGGCATATGAGCTATTATTGTTGGAACTGGCCTGGCTGTAAACTTTAACAGAAACAGTTCAGTTTAACCTTGCCGGAGAACCCATTGTTATAAAATAATTAGGATGGTGCGCGCACTCTCATTGGTCAACAGCTGTGTTTAGATGAGAGTATGGAAACACGGCTGCGACATCACACGAATTTTGATTGGTTATGTATTGTCAGAGGGGCGTTTTTATTGGTTGGTAGGAAATACATGACGAGGGTGTGTCAAGAAAATCTGTTTCAATCAAGAAGTAAAAAAACCAGCATTTTCTTTCATTTGTTTAATTATCTTTGAGAAATATTTTATAAAAGCTATAGAGGACTTTTTTTCCGTGTTTCCATTGCCTCGCCTAAACACCTGAGGGGAGTTAGGGGAATTCTCGACAGTTATGCAAACCCTCGAATGCGTCTCGAGTTTGCATAACTGTCTCGAATTCTCCCAACTCCCCCTCGTGTTTAGACGAGGCCATGGAAGCACGGAAACGTCCTCTATTGCGTAATTGGCAGTAAAAATTAGGTTCCAAAGAATGCAATTCCCATTTTATTTTCGAATCACAGCTTATGAAAACCACACTGTTTAAGATAAAGAGGAGACACTCATACGCTTAATGGAATCATGCTCATATTACGTTCTTTTTTTAAGTGTATCAGGAACTGATGATGAAATGCAGTTCTCCGTTTTCATCTTAGCGAAATCGAACCAATGTAGTTTTTATCGTTTTTGCCGTATCTTTTCATCTATTTTCACGAATGAAAAGGCTCCAAAACAGTGACAACAATTTGAAAGTATTGCGTCATCGTTAAAAAAACCCACCTTTACTAACGCAGGAGTGTTACCAGACTGGGAATGCGTTGAAAGGCTGTTTGACAGTTTCACAGTGGCGCGTTTTGACAGTACACAGAATATAGCCGATTTTTTGCGATACTGATAGAAGCAAATCTCGGTTAGGAACAGATATTAGAGCTGGGTATTTTAAAAAAGGGTTAAAAAAAACCTTTGGGAAAAAATTTTTTGGGGAAAAAAGGGTTTTTTTTTAAAAATTTTTCCTTTTAAAAAAAACAAAACCCAAAAAACCTTTTCCCCCCCTTTTTTTCCCCCTTTTTTTTTTTAAAAAAAAAAAAAAAAAAGTTAAAAAAAAAAAATTTTTAAATTTTTTTTTCCCCCAAACCTTAAAAATTTTAAAAAAAAAGAAAAATTTTTTTAAAAAAAAAAATTTTTTCCTTTTTTTTTTTTTTGGGTTTTTAAAAAGGGGGGAAAAAAAAATTTAAAAGGTTTTTTTTAAAAAAAAAAAATTTTAAAATTTTTTGGGGGGCCCCCTTTTTTTAAGGAAAAATTTTTCCCCAAAAAAAAAAAATTTTTAAAAAAATTTAAAAAGGTTTTTTAAAGTAAAAAAAAATTTTTAAAAAAAAATTTTAAAAAAAAAATTTCCCCCTTTTAAATTTTTTAAAAAATTAAAAATTTTTTTTCCCCCCTTTTTTTAATTTCCCTTTGGAAATTTTAAAAATTTCCCAAAAAATTTTTTTTTGAAAAAATTTAATCTTTTTTGGGGGGCCGGCCTTTTTGGGGGGAAAAAATTTTTTCCCCCCAAAAACCGGGGGAAAAAAATTTAAAACCCTTTTTTTTCCCAAACCCTTTTTGGGGGGGGGTTTTTTTTTGGGTTTTTTTAAAAAACCCCCCGGGGAAAAATTTTTAAAAAAAAAACCCGGGGGGGAAAAAATTTAAAAATTTTGGGGGGCCCCCGGGGGCCCCCCCCAAACCCCGGTTCCGGGGGGTTTTAAATTTTTTTTTAAAAACCCGGGTTTTTTTTTTAAAAAAAAAATTTTTTGGGGAAAAAAAAATCCTTTTTTTTTAAAAAAACCCCCAAAAAAAAGGGGGGGAAAAAAACCCCCCCCTTTTTTTTTTTTTTTTCCCCCAAAAAACCCCTTAAAAAACCCGGGGGGAAAAAAAAAAAAAAAAATTTTTTTTTTTTTTCTTCAAATTTTTTTGAAAGGGGAAAAAACCCAAATTTTTTTCCCCCCCCAAAGGGGGGGAAAAAAATTTAAAAATTTTTTTGGTTTTTTTTTTGGGGAAAATTTTTAAAAACCCCCGGGGAAAAAAAAAATTTTTTTTCCCCTTTTTTAAAAAAAATTTTTTTTTTTTTTAATTTTTTTTTGGGGGGGCCCCCCGGGGAAAAAACCCAAAATTTTTTTTTTTTTTTAAAGGGGGGGAAATTTTTTAAAAAAAAAGGGGGCCCTTAAAAGGGGGGAAAAAAACCCAAAAAAACCCGGTTTTTAAAAAAAAAAAAACCTTAAAAAAAGGGGGAAAAAAAAAAAAAAATTTTAAAACCCTTTTTTCCTGGTTTTTTAAAAAATTTTGGGAAAAATTTTTTTAAAAAAAAAAAAGGTTTTTTTTTTCCCTTTTTTTTTTATTGGGGGAAAAAAATTAAAAAAAGTTTCCCGGCGGGTTTTTTGGTTTTTTTTTTTGAAAGGAGCACGTAACAGCAGCACTGGTGGCGAATGGTTACCCAAAGCGATTTGTGATTGATGTTGGCAAACCAAAACAACCAGCTCCACAACTGTCACCAACTGCACCGGATGCTGCAAAGGGTTTCTGTATTCTTCCATACATCAAGGGCACATCGGAGCCTATTAAACGGATTTTGAGTAATCACGACATCATAGTTGCTCGAAAATCACACCAAACCATCGGGAATTTGTTTCCTAAACCGAAAGACCCAGTACCGAAAGATCAGACTCGTGGCGCCATCTACTCGATTCCATGCAAAGATTGTGACAAGAGTTATATAGGGGAAACCAAACGCAAATTTTCTACTCGCCTTAAAGAACACCAGAAAGGGGTGGAACATAAACACTCACAAAAGTCAGCTTTAGCGGAGCATTGTTTACGTTCTGGTCACACTGTCTCTTCGGAGGCGTCCAAAATCCTACGCACAAATGCTAATTGGCGCAATCGACGCATTCTTGAGGCTTGGGAAATTAACACTTGCAGGAATCCGCTTAATCGTGATGATGGCATGCATTTGCGGCACGAATTTCTAAATCTTGCCCTGAGGGACAGAATTCAATAATAATTGACTCGAATTTGGCATACTATAAGAAACGTGTTTTTTGCGAATTATTTTTTCACTTTCCCCTGATGAAGGTTGAAGGTTCAACCGGCTAGTACTTAAACACGGAATGCTGGAATGATGGAATGCCGGAACGGCGGGACGGCGGAATGCTTAAACACGGAACGCCGGAACACTTAAACACGGAACGTCGGAATACTTAAACACGGAACACGGAACGCCGGAATACTTAAACATGGAACGCCGGAATACTTAAAAAGAGAACGCCAGCATACTTAAACACGGAACAGTTGTGAAAATTCCGACAATTGGAACACATGGTTTTCCCGCCCAAAAGTTTTTCGGGGCAAAAAATTAAAGGACAAAACAACGGTGAAATATGAACCCTTTCATTGTCGTAAAAAAGGTTGCTGTTATTCATCGTGGTGAAGTACAATAATAATAAAGTATTCTCGTCTGTTTCACGATGTGGTCACTTGTGATGTAGATCGCGACGTTGCGACTGCATACTGCTAGTCTTCATAAGGCGATGAGGTCGACTAGTTACACGTCACCTTTTAAACAGGATGCTCCGCTGTGATTGGTTGGTTTTCAGCAGCTGTGATTGGTGCGTTTCAATCCTAGCTGCTTCGGCGTGTTGTTTCTTCAGCGGTCCGCTGTCGTAAGGTGAGGTCTTATGTGAATTGCCTCAGAATTTTCAAAACTGTTCCGTGTTTAAGTATTCCGGCGTTCCGTGTTTAAGTATTCCGGCGTTCCATGTTTAAGTATTCACGGTTCCACCATTCAGGCATTCCATCATTCCGGCCTTCCGTGTTTAAGTACTAGCCGGTTCAACCTAAACGTTGGGACTTTCAAAACATT
>JALIRR010003867.1:0-2500 GCA_023091755.1 Montipora sp. Colony 1 RG-2022 | reverse complement strand
AAGCTGTGCCTCCTGACTACATACCACAGTGGCGTCAGCTCTAGTCACGAAAAGTGACATTCAAACTAATGGGTTTCTTAGACAACGTGTTGTCAAAATTGTGAACACAAGCAAATGAATTGCCAAAAGGAGGATGTATTTTATTTGCAATAAAAAAAGCCGTTCGTTTGACTAAGGCCTAACAAGACATCCATCCTTTTTTTTCTTATAGAAGCATTATTTTGTCTCAAGTGTAACCTCTTTTTGGAGGGGTCGTCAGTAAAAGATGACTATGTTGGTTATTGATGGAAAGAAGTAATTGCAGTGAGACACTTGGCATTAATTTCCAAGTAATTAATATTTCTATAACTCATAAAAAAAAAAAAAAACCAATTACTTGTTTGGGAACAACCTGAAATGTGGAAATAAGGCCGGAAAACGGATCTTTGGGCGAAAACGAGTTTATTTGTAACTTGGATTAATCGCTCGGAGGTCGGCTCAGTTGAAGGAGGATGAACCCACAATCAAATCATTTTCGTAATGAAATTAGATTACGAAAAGATTCTTGGAAATAAGGGAACTGGTCAAAACTACTATACTCGAACAGGACCCACCTTTGGGGTAAAGGGGTTCTCAAAGACACCACCTATCTTCAAACTTATCACGCGAACATTACCGACAACATTTTATTGGCTTTTATATTTGAGTTGACACAGGAATATTCAGCTAGAAAGAGTCGGCATTACTAGACAAACAAGAAAAGTGAGGTTTGAATCTCACTGTAATTTTTCACTGCTGGATAGAGGGGTGGCTATGCAATATAGACACCATCTTTTGACGTTAAGCAAGTGGGGTGCAGGCAGACACCACCAAGCATCTATTTTGTGGTTTGGTGGGTCCTCTTCGAGTGTAGTAGTTTTGACCACTTCCCTATTAAGTTAGGCTTAGCCACGTTAACAATTCACTTGAAAATTGGTTTGTCTCAGCTACTTTTACAGAGGAGTCATAACTGCATTTCCAGCCAGTTGGATACTGCTTCAGCCTGGTTAAGCCGGAAATTTATTCCACTGACTTTACACTAGTAGGTAAAGTTTGTCTGGCAGACGAGGGATTCCATTGACGAGAGACGGTTTGGCCGAATAATGAAAAGATCTGGCATCGCGTTTAACGAAAAAGTCAACCGCTCAGGCTGAAATTTCCAATTTCCAAAAAAAGTATCAAAGAATCATATTTAACCCTTGAACTCCCATGATCTAAAAGTGCATTCTCCTAACTACTTTCCTAGATTTCTTCGTTGGACCGTCATGAGAATTTGGTGTTATATCAGGATCACATCCTTAAGCTGATAACAACGTTCATTCTTAATACATGTCTACCTGACAATGTATTGAAGTTGAGGGGAGAATTTAAATACTGATCATGATCAATCATGGGAGTCAAGGGGTTTCTCTAGCTCATTTTTCCCCTTTTATTTAGCAATTATCCTGCGAAATCGCTTGGAATATCGCCTGATACTTAGCCGAAGGAACGGTAGCTCCCATTGGAACCACGTGCACATTCCTTTCCCATTGTTTTGACGGTAAGCCAATAGACCCTTCCACGGTTTTTGGCGCCATCTGGATCGGGGAGCAAACACGGCAGAATTTACGTAAATGTATGAGATTTTGACCGACTTTGAACCGCTGTAGCGTACTGTGGCTTCAAAGGGACATCAATAAATCAAGTATTTTTTTTCTACAAATTCGAGTTTGAGTTCGAGTTTGAGTTCGAGTTTGAGTTTGAGTTGGAGTTGGAGTTGGAGTTTGCCGAGTTTGAGTTCGAGTTCGAGTTCGAGTTCGAGTTCGAGTTCGAGTTCGAGTTTGAGTTGGAGTTGGAGTTGGAGTTGGAGTTGGAGTTTGAGTTCGAGTTCGAGTTTGGGTTCGAGTTCGAGTTCGAGTTCGAGTTCGAGTTCGAGTTCGAGTTCGAGTTCGAGTTCGTGTTCGAGTTTGAGTTTGCTGAGTTTGACTTCGAGTTTGAGTTCGAGTTCGAGTTCGAGTTCGAGTTCGAGTTCGAGTTCGAGTTCGAGTTCGAGTTCGAGTTCGAGTTCGAGTTCGAGTTCGAGTTCGAGTTCGAGTTCGAGTTCGAGTTCGAGTTCGAGTTCGAGTTCGAGTTCGAGTTCGAGTTCGAGTTCGAGTTCGAGTTCGAGTTCGAGTTCAAGTTTGAGTTCGAGTTCGAGTTTGAGTTCGAGTTTGAGTTTGAGTTCGAGTTCGAGTTTGACTTTGAGTTCGACTTTGAGTTTGAGTTCGAGTTCGTCCCCAGGGTCTCAATGATCGGACTGATGGATGGTACAAGGTCTCCACATTTATTCAGCGGGCATCGCTAACGTACTAACAGCTGACTCGACTACCACCAAGAAACAAAATTTTAGTTTCTAAAGAAACTGTGGTACTGCATCGGTGGGAGATTGAAACAGAAATTGATTTGATCAAACGAGTTGATAAAGGTCGAATAACCACCGTGAAAGATTTGGAAAGCTGACGTT